>JAAIXJ010000226.1:25776-64579 GCA_013403705.1 Heliconius hermathena | reverse complement strand
CTTATCATATTTAATGTAGAAAGGACTTTAGTTATTTTATATAGTATCTTTTTACACGGTTTCGTTGCGCGTACATAGATACTATATAAAATAACTAAAATCCTTTCTACATTAAATATGATAAGTTTTGCGAGCAATATCAAATAAAATCCCAAAAATCTAAAACTACAATTTATTAAGTGTATAACAACGGTATAGATCCAACCGAGATGAAATAACCAACAATTGTTTCCTTAAATAATAAATATTTAAATAATATTATGCCGAAGCCGCGCAGGGCCGCAACTTACACCACACCAAGAAATTTATAAAAATCTAACTAATCTACTACTCGAATAAGCGAAGAACCAAAGAAAAGTATAAATTAATTATAAACAGCAAATAATTACATAAAAATTAACAGTAGTTCGAAAATGTATGAAAATTTACAAAACCGTCAAAGTCATCTGCCCGTTCGCGTCGGTCATACTATGCCGGTCGTATGCTAGGTTATTTCGAATCAGTGACATCTCCTTAATTATTTATTAGAATGTTATACAGTAAACTATAATTTCAATCTAGATGAAATGCTAAAAGTGACTATTATATTCATTATCATAAAGATCAATATCAAATTATAGAAAATACATACAACAAAAACCCGATAAATATAAAGTAAATTAATTAAAATGGTTACTTTTGCCCAACCTTCAGAGATAAACATATACCATTGCGGACTTTTTTAAATATTTTAAACATTTGCGTAAAAGACAGACAGACAGAGAGACAGATAGACAGAGTTACTTTCGAATTTATAATATAGGTATGGATTACATTATTACACCACCTTAACATTGATATAAGAAACGAAATGAAAAGAAAATTGTATTGTAAAAGCGAGCGAGTATAATAAGAGCATATGTGATCTTTTTTACACTATGTGTTTTGTGCCGTGTGATCCCTTCCTAGAATAGGATCATCCTGGTACTGGTGGTGTAGTAAGAGGCGACTAAAGTACGTGTGGTGGAGTCACGTCGCCAGCAATGGCAACACGCATGGGCAGAGTCGACCGGATCATTACCACCCCCGGCATTTAAAACCGGCGTGAAGTAGTGGCTTTATGCCACTGCGTTTCGCATCAGATAATGCCGGGCTCCGGCGCCCAACCCATCTTAAAGGCCGGCAACGCACCTGTAGCTCCTCTAGTGTTATACGGGGTCGTGGGCGGCGGTAGTCACTTACCATTAAGTGACCCGAGTTACCCTCGTTTGCTTGTCCTTTTCCATTAAATAATAATAATAATATTAATATTATTTACCTTCAATTGTACTGGCAGAAAGGGATCTTCAATAGGAACTGTAAAACATTCATCCCATACAGGATTCAGATCGCGGTACACTATCCTCGATTTGTGTAAGAGTCTCCCACCAGCCTTGAACTTCACATACGGATCGCTGGTGCCTGACAACAATCCTGGTTTTGGGACCCCACAAAATGCGTTATTAGACAAAGTAAGAAGCAAAAATAATAGAAATAAAGCTTACAACTTCTAAGGTAGGGGTACTACTTACTACGAGTTTTCGTTCTTGCTTAGCTTCGTGTTTTTTTTGTATCTAGATTATTTACAGCCAGACACTTTTTTAAATTTAATTATTATATATATAACGAAATATGAAGTGAATTTATAAAATCCAATTAATATTAATAGTTGTCCGTTAAAACTATAGTTATTTGTAGCTTATAAAATAAATAAAGTACACTAAAACTACTGATGTAAATATAAAAAAAGACGAAGTGCTCAAAAACAATATGCAAAATGTAAAATCTAAAGGATTTACTAAAAGCAAAAGCCTAAATAAATGCAATTAAAAGATAACAGTGCTAAATAAAATTTAAAAAAATATTTAATTATTTGTATGTGTATGTGTGTACATATAGGTAATACCTACGGTATATACCGTATATTCCGACTGACTTCTTATCATTAAATAATGTCATTTTGATATTTTTCTCATTAATGAATTCTCAAACATGAATCATAATGAAATAATAATAATAAAATGAAAGAATAACAATAATTATTAATATTTTTAGCTTATATAACTAATACCAACTGAAACTTATTTCTTTTTGTGCAATGTCTATAATAAATCTTGTTTTTTTTAACCTTAGATGAAACTTACATAATAATGTTGGTATAATTTGTACGTAGAAAGTGGTCTTCAAACTTAAACAGAGATAGTAAATTGTTTTCTAAAAACTGTCGTAAACTCTCCAAGTTGTGATGGTAGCGTCTCAGCATTTTGTGCGCTTATGTAATAATTTCTTAACTTTACACAAACTTGTTCTAATTAAAGAAAATATTTTCTGTTATATAGAAACTTATACAATTTACGAGTATGTATAAGTTTTATATTCTAATTCTGTTTTTTTTTTGTTTTATATTATTGTTCAGATTAAGTTTAACATTACTTGTATTAAAAATATATTAGAACATTCACTTATTCCAAATCGTTATCATAAATATAACATACCTAATATCTGCTTAGATAAAGTTTAGTTACTTTTATTGAATAACCAGAGTTTAAAAAGACAAATACTCACTCACAGCTCTTAAAAAGTACTGATTCCCAAGACATTTTTCAGTCCAACCAAAATATTCCAACCAAATAACAAATATGGTGGATATTTGTTATTTCAACAGCCAATAATAACAATTTTTAATAATTAGATAAATTTGTGCTTATTTTTTTTAAATTTAGCATTTCAGTGCCGGTGTAGCATTCGCCTACGTGAGTGTAGTGTGGAGTGTTCGAGTGGGTAATGTCAGTAGCCTTACCATTTTTATCCATAGCTATAAGACTTTGACCTCTTTTTAAATGTATTCTCAGTTGGAAGAAGGAATATAATCTTAATTGTTGCTCCCTTGATTTTTGTCCTTCGTCTGGTTCCTGAAAATAAACGTGTTAACTTTTCAAAAAATATTGTTAATAAAATCATTGGAATCAGAATCAGTTACACTGTCGTGTTTTAATATAGTGTCTGGCATACAGCACAGTAGGCAGAGTTTACCTCAGGTCAAGACACTCCGCTTTTTGCTTCCGCATAATTTTCGAGACATTGCAGGGCGGAAGTCAACGTAAGGAAATATTGATATACCACACCGTTTTTAACTATTTCAGCGAGAATGTAGAAATATAGTGACAGTTCACCCTATTTAGTAGCAGGCGCTTTACTTTAGGTATTGTACGACATAAACCTTCAATATAATACAACGAAATCTCCGAATCTTCGAATAAGCAATTAAAATTATGAAATATTTTCTAATATATTATGGACAAATTTTCATTCAACATTCTGAAGTAATAAATAAGTATAAATGTAATTTTCAAATCGTACTCAAAGCTCGTTATCCTACTAACGCCTTCAGGAAATTAAAGGCAATGCTGTCGACAGCACAACCAATTTAGGTTAAAGATATATAATACTCTATGAGATATTTAATATTAATACACAACTAAGGAAAAATGAGAATAAACGTGAAGAACATTTTAAAAAGGACGACGAAAGTCATTAGATATCACTTGAAAAGTTTGATTGATGACAACATTTTTACTGCGTCGACATCTAAGCTTCCAGATGTATTAAACTTAAGTACCTATTATGCAAATTGAAATGATGATTTTATAATGCCAATATTTTTTTTGATAAATTTACGTATGAGACAAGGCGCGGCGTATAGTTTCGCCACTCAACACGCAATGTTTCGAAAATTGGGCGAAACAGTTTCGTTACACGAAAAAGAGTCGTTACACTACTCTCCCTCTGCCTCGTTATGCAAGAAAAGTTATCAAGCTATAAAAAATATTATAAGTTCTTGGAACAATAAGCTGTGCCTTGTTAAACCTGCGAAAGGAGCAGGTTCGATTTCGCTAACATGTATTATATATGTATCGCTTTCGAAATATGCAAGACATATTATATTATAATTTTGATATATACTATTTCACTTTGACCTCTTAGCTAAGTTTGTACACATATTTTTTTATTACCAGAAACAAGAAAATAATATACCCTTAAATAGAGCTACCGCTACCTTAAATAGAACTTCCGCCACCTACGTACAACCTCACTGAGTGGGTGGAGAGCAAAGAATATAATAATAAAATGTTAAGTTCAATATATACATATACTCGTATATCCTTCAAGATAAAGGATAATATAAAAGAGAATACAAATTCTATATTTACACTTAAAATGATGTAATAGGCAATGTTGGTGCAGTGCAGTAATGTCTGACTGTAATCGCGATGGATTGTGGGTTCGATCTCCACTCGGAAAAATGAGCTTCATTTAGTCATTCTGGTAGACGAGAGAAAGGGAATAATGACCACGGAGTAGCTTGTCTTGTCACTAGGTTTGCTTTGTCTACCCCCTAATAAATGTGTGGTAAAGTGTAAAGCTAAATAAAATACTTATCATTATAAAGTTAGCTATTCATGCATAATTTAGGTAAAGTAATATTTATAAAAATATTCTTTCAATTAAGAACCGTGACTATTGTCCACAGTCAAACTCTTTCCCACTGCGCCAAGATGCACTTTGCAAAATAAATTTAATATTAAATTTCAAATTGACTTTCCAAAAAAAATTTACAAGAAGTGCTCTTCTTTAGAGTACGAATCTACAACATTAATGACGAACTAAAGTCGTTTAATCCTAACGATGTAACTTAAAGCTTCTTGCAACTACTTTAGACATTTTGCATTCCACTAGTTTAATAAAATGAAATACAAATACTTACTTAATTAAGAATTTATATATTAGAATAGGGTATTATATATAAATTAAAATTAAATGACTATAACGGAAATGGATACTTCATGAATTATAATGTTCTTCATCTTCACGTAGGTAGAGAGAACCTAGTGTAAAGACACTCCGTTCTCCACTTTCCATCGAGTTCTGGGGATATTGCGTGTTGAATGGCGGAACTCAACGCCGCGCTTGTGCCTCGACGCCATAGCCAAAAAATCAAAATATTAATGTAAGTAAATATATCATTTCTGCGAGTGGGAATCGAACCCACAACCAGTCGATTTTACAGTCACACTTTGTGTCCCTGCACCACGACTGACCTCAGTAATGTTTTTCGGTTTTCTTTAAAATAATTTTTAGTGAAATTATTCCTACATCATTTGATATTAGATATTTTTTTTGTAACCAACGTTAATACAACTACGAAACTCAAAAAAGACAAGATCCACCGTAGCACAGTGGGATAACGTCTCACCAATAAAGGTGATTTTACTAGGTTTGATCGCCACTGAGGGGAACAAATTATTCTCATTGTCCTGCTCTGGTAAGTCAAAGTATGGCAGTAAGTTCTACCACTCACCACGTTGTCTGGAATTTGGAGGAAATTGAAAGCAGGAGTATATTGACTAACTTTGCTGTGTGCAGGATAAAGTGTAAAATTGAAATAGCGGAAGTAACGCTCTACATTTTCTTCGTTTAAGCTTTACCACTTACCATTTAGATGATCCACTTCAAAACTTTTCTAATACAAAACTTGTGTAGGAAACCTAATATATTTTAAAACAAGGATAGATTTACGATTTTGTGATCTTTTTAAATTATAAAATCGAAAAATTTTAGTAATAATTTCGACAAATTCTAAATAAATATAAAAAAATGGCTTATATTGATTCGGTAACACCAAACTTTAGGCGTTATTAGCAAAACTATTATGGATTTACCCACAACCGTAACGTATCGGACATTTTATAACTACCCAACAATAAAGTCATAATCGTGATAAGAATAACTTATCATAAAATGGTTTCACTGTTATTAAACCAACGTCATTTAAAGCTTCACAGGGCTTATACTCGATTCACGAAGGCATGAGATAAAAGGTAAACATGTCATAAAAAGGTTCTTTTACATGACAGGTTTGATGGAGTTATCATATTAATTAAAAAATATATATTTTAAGTATTAATTCGCCAATAACACAGTAAATAGCCATAAAATTTATTATAATATTATCTTATAATTGAAATAGAATACCAGTAAAGCGGGGAGAATTTTTTTTTACAAAATTCACATTTTTTTTTCTATCCTAAAATATTCAATTATTTTCGTAATATACTTTAAATAATTATATTTTCAAATTTTATAAAATTGCACACTGCATATATAGTAAATAAAAAGAAGTAATTAAGTTAAAAGAAACGAAAACGAAAAGTAGTAAGTAAAAAGAACAATAATAAAAAATAAAACTTGTTTTCATATTTAAAGCCAGGAATATTTTAACTTTAAATTTAAAAATGTTGGTACGCACTCGGTTTCTTTATTTTCAATAATATTTTTTAAATATGTCATGTACATGTAAAAACACCTAAAAGTCAACTTCTTCTCAAACTTCAGACACATTTTAGTACTATAAAAATAAATTAGATCTTTTAATTAATATTTACATTAGAATATTATTGTTCTAATATTATTAATATTAGAACATTTTGTCATCCGTCAGATTATATTCACCATTTTCTGTTATTTTCATTGAATTTTCATGAATCCGTTGTTATTTTTATTTTTGTTGTTTTTTTTAAGTAAGAAACTTAAAAGTTTTGTTAAGTTTAAAATTATTTTCTGGCTGTTCTGTTTTTGTTATGTTTTGTATTGTTTTTATTATTTTGATATTAATATACTCGTACTTTAGAACATGAGTAAACCTGGGCCAAGCTACGCTTGCACTTTGACATGAATAATGAAAGCTTTAAGCTACATGAAATTAAATTGTTACTAGCCGATGCAATAAAAATTATAACAGTAGAAGCTTGGCAAAGCTGCATTAACCGAGTGATAAAAGAAGAGCAAGAGATGAAAAAAAATGTTCATTTAATAGATAATGGTGGACCGTTTCGTCATTAATGTTGGTGACATTTCCTCAGAATCCTCCGATTTCTGATAAATAATTGAATAATAGATATATTAAGTTTTATTATCCTAATAGTTAAGTAACTTTTAGTAAAACTTGTATATTTTTATTTTATTTTATACAAAGATATTTTATATATAACATTTATGCACAACAAGCAATAATATTTATAGAAAACTCCATGTTAAATAAATTAAATACAAATAAAAAAATACAATAAAGTTTGAGAAACAGAATTTTTTTGTTTACATTTTGTCTCATGCCATAATGAATCGAGTATAGATCAGAATATTTCTAAGCACAAATGTTATTATAAACACATTTTATGCTCGAGCGTTTATTGCAAAATATTATATTCCAGGCAGCGTCCAATGTAATACGGTGATAGTATGTTGTTAGGTTGTTAGTATTCTTCCTGCCTTCGTCCTTATCGATTTTATGTGTGCTTCTCTATCAATGCCGTACTTAGATATGTCTAATTTTACGATGGAAATTTATGTTAATGTTTTGATAGCGCTCTTATTGGTACTTTTACCGTTAGAATATAACGATTGCTATTTGTAATGTGAAATTTATATAGGCTTACGTACTTTTTAAACTATACACAGATAGTTAAATATAGAGTAATAGCTTATTATTTTCTCTTCTTAACTAGATAAATAAATAATATATGAAAAATTATTATATAGAAATAAAATTTGAAATTAAATGTTAGTATTGAATACAACTACAGTTAAAAATATGCATAATATAATAAAAAATCCAATTACCAGAAGTAGATCGGCGGGCGTGCGCGAGATGTGAGCCGGAGTGCCTGAAGTCGACGGCACTGGGTCGGTAGAGGCTTGCCGCGTCACCGATGAGTCTAGGACAATGATAATGTGGACTTAGTTATATTTATTATAGTTTATAATATTAAAGAGGCCAGTCATGGTGCAGCGGCACAAGGTGTGGCTGTAAAACCGACTGGGTGTGGGTTCGATCTCCACTCGAGGAGATGAAATATTTACTTAAATTTATATTTCCATTTCTTCGCTCTGGTGTCGACGTTGAGTTTTGCCATTCAATACGCAATGCCTCCAGAATTCGGAAGAAAGTGGGGAACGGAGTGTCTTAACACTAGGTTCCCTCTGTCTACCCTGCTGTGTGCGGGATACAGTGTGAAGGTGAATTATTAGTTTTTTTTTAGTAACTAGTATCATACACTAATAAAACAATTAAAACAAATATTGCTGTATTTTTGCCAAATTATATCAAATTTTTACATAAATTGTAGCCTGTGTGTTATTCTGTTGAATACATCAGAATAATCGGAGCAATGTAGCAAATAAGCTACGATTATACTCTAAGTTTCATCTAAGTCTGTTCATTAGTTTTACCGTGAAAGTTAAATAAATCCATTCACCGTCACGAACTTCCAAATTTATAATATTAGTAGTATAGGATAGTAGGAAATATGATAGAATTATATGACAAATTACTTAGTTAAATAAGTAAAGCTTATTCTTAGGATAGTTCGTAAGAGAGTAAAGAGTTTGATAACCGGTGACGTATTATTTTTAGGATATATTTTATAGTAGAAGGAAAATTACAGGTACCTCCTAACCTCCATTTTAACCTCCTTGCCTTAACTTTTATGCAAATAAATCTTAGGAAATATGTATATAAGATACAATTTAAAAACATTCTTCAACTGCTAAGTTTTATCTATTAATTATACGTTGTATTGAAATGTGAAACTGAAATAAATATATATATTTTTTTATTATTTATTTAAATTGACTCTATAAAATTTACAGTCAAAAAATTCTTTGTATTTTACGACTGGACCACTAAAGGCTTGGTCTAAATTACTCATCGAATGTTATAAAAGATGGGTGTGTTAGCTGACCACCCTCGTAATGTAGATAGAAAATATCTCTAACTTACAAAGTTTGCACGCGAAGTTTACGTTTTAATTTAGCTACGAGAATGTATAAAATAAAAAATAAATAAATCAGCTTCACGCTGTATCACGCACACAGCAGGGTAGGCAGAGGGAACCTAGTGTTAAGACATTCCGTTCCCCACTTTCTGCCGGATTCTGGAGGCATTGGGTGTTGAGTGGCAGAACTCAACGCCGCGCTTTGCCTCGACACTAGAGCGAAGAAATGGAAATAGAAATTAAGAAATATTATAAGAATGTATATATTTTATAAAAATATAATGAATGTATATACAAGTATTTTAAAAAAAAGTATAGCTTCACGCCGTATCCCAAGCATAAATCAGTGTAGACGGAAGGAAATTTAGTATTATAATACTCCGTTCTCAACTTTTCACGACATTTTCGCCCAGTATTCGAGACATTACGTCTTCTACTCTTTAAATATATTGGCGAGATATTCACAAGGTGTGTTTAATATTTAGAACTCATCGTTTGAACACGGAACCAAAAGTCGGCTCAAGAAATAATCTTATCCGTCGGCTTTGTCGCTCCCAATGAGGCCAGGCTAAAACTTGCAGTGGCCCACTTGGAAATCGATAAGTCGATTGCGTAGCAAAGTTGGCCGATGTAAAGAAAATTTTGTAAAATGGGGATAAGATAAGTAAACAACCTGACTGCGGCGCCAACCCACAAACAATGTCATAATCTCTCCTGCAAACCTATCCATCTGCTTCGATTTACGATTTGACTAAAGCAACGGATGATGCAGTCAGCGTAACTAAACTCTGGCATCATGGCAGAAAGGATAAAAATTACGTATATTGTATGTATTTTGTGTATTTTATATGAATTTGTCTACCTTTTATCTCGTCCAAGAGCATATTATGAATTAAGATACTACGTTAATATCTCATCACACAAAATTTTCTGTACATTTTTTTGTAACTTTCATTGCAAATCTATTATATAAATGCTTCGTTGTCTTAAGTTCTCGAAATAATATCAATTCGAGCATTATCTCAAGAGTGCTTAAATAAAATATCCTTCTGGGAATCTTTTTACCAATTACTTTTTGTTTTTATTTAAACATAAATAAAAGTGACGTGATATCAAGATTACAACTTACCGCATATAATTCTGGCAATTATGTTATTTTTATAAAACTAGATAAGAATAACGAAATTATATGCCACTGCGTTCCTTAATTATTTAAGTATATTAAGATGCAAATAGTAGATAATTATTAATAGTATGAAGCTATCAATACCCACCGAAAATAACTATATTTAAAATTATTTTCAATATTCTGCTTTGGTCAAAAGTGCGGCGTTGAGTTCTCCCACTTAATGATGACACAATGTCTCGAAAATTGAGTAGAAAGTGGTGAACGGAGTGTTATAACACTAAGTTTCCTCGGCATACATTGCTATGCGGGAATAAGCGCGAAGTTTATTTTGTTTTACACTTGATTGATGTATTATATATGCATTAGTTTAATACATATCCAAAACATCTTTAAGTAGTAATAAATCTTAATAATCTAGTATTTTGACAATTTCACCTACATTTATCAAATATTAAAAGCAATTTCGCTTTTATCGTTTTTACGATTTCAATTATTATTGGAGGTAGCGATTGAATATTTAGAGTATTATGATTGGATTTTTCCCTGGCTAGTGGTTAAGAATGGTTTTACCAACGCAAAATATTATAGGTTAATAGTTGTTTGACAATATCAACCTGCATTTAAATATTTTAAATGTTTATATAACGCAAAACCTGAATAATATACTCTTACATATTCCTCTGTCTTATATATAGAGTTTATTAAATAAATCAGCTCCACGCTGTATCCCGAACACATCATGGTAAGCAGAGGGAACCTAGTGTTAAGACACTCGGGGAACGGAGTGTCTTAACACTAGGTTCCCTCTTATCTACCGAGGTTATCTACCGAGTTCTGGAGACGTGTGTTGACACTTACACCAAAGAGAAGAAATGAAAATATAAATTAAAATAAACATTTCATTTCCTCGAGTGGGGATCGGTCGGACAACCAGTCACGTTTACAGTCACAAACTTGTGCCCCTGCGCCACGACAGCCCTCAAGATCTAGATATATAGAGAGCCTATAGAGTTTATTAAATGGTTAAATGTATATTTTTTCTTTAAACTTACACCAACAGATTAATATAAATTTTATATACACTTTTGTGCAATATTACAATCATTATTATGACCAGAAACACTTTAATGTCTAATAAATAAATATGTATATTTAAGCGAAGCGAAACGAATAGTTATTATGTTGAGTGGTTGTAGTTAATTAAAACAATATTTACAATAATATACTTCGCAATGCTTGTGAAATTAAATTCATATCTATAAGAAATTGAATTGTTCTAAAATTTATCTAGTTTGTTTATATATATACATATTATATGTATGTATGTCCAATAAATATTCATAATTATTAAGATCTATATTTTTTACCCCACATAGCTTTTTTGAATTTGGAGATATGTAGAATGTCATGTAGCGTATTTTTGTTAATGCATTTTAATTATTCTAAAAAAAACTAAGCTCTGTCAGGCAGGGAATATTCACTAACCACATTAAAATACAGTCTGAAACATCATTACTGACAACGGATTATCTTATTTATAAATTTATACTTTTAGATATATAGGTTTTTATATTATTTAAGAAATATTAGATATTAAAGTTATACACGTTATAAAACTCACCCTCCCGCTTACGGAAGAGGCGCATCATCCGCCACTTCCTGACAGCCGTCTTAAGTTTCTTCATCAGCAAACAGTTCACAAAAGCACTTATCACTCTGTGACGCCATATTGAGCACATTTATTTATTATCTGTCTTATTTTATACTCTGTTCTCGAACAGTCTTTGTCAATGTCAGTTAAGGGTTTTATATTTTTGCCATAGTTAGAGTTCTTTTTAAATGTAATGTAAATATGAATTTACTGTCTAGATATTTCATATTTATGTTAGAATTTACTTCTTATTTCTTTATTATTTTCAAAATGAATGGAATAAATATATAATTGAATCTTTAAATATTAAAATTCAATTATATATTTCATATTCAAATACAGTATTGAATATTTATAGGTAAGTAGTTTATTCGAATGATAAAGTATTATGAGAAAATATTATTAATGTTTAATAAACAAATTTGTTTTCATAAAATAAAATGACATTTAGTAAAATTAAAAAAACTATTAATGTCAATTATGATTTTCTAGTAAGTGTATATGCCGGTAAGAAAATATCTCGTCTTTTGTCCTCTAATATAAATTAGTTATTATTATACACAGTACGAATTTTATTCTTACTATAAATATATTTTATTCTTACTATTACATACTTTACCCAAAACATTTCATAAGAAGTTCATAATAAACTTCAACTGTGATCGTAAACCCGACAGGCGGGTTCGATTTCGGCTCGAGGAAATGAAATGAAATATTTAATATTTTCATCTTTTCACTATGGTGTTGAGGTAAAGCGCGTCGTTGAGTTCCGCCACTGCAACATGCAATACCTTCAGAATTCAGCGAAAAGTGGGGAACGGGAAAGGAGTGTATTAACACTAGGTTTCCACGTTTCCTTTGCCCCCCTGCTATGTGCGGGATACGTCGTGATGAAAAAAAATTATTTAAACGTAACTACATATAAAATATTAATCTTGACGGATATACATATGTACATACATAAATACATATAGCTCCATTAACGATATTTATTAGGGTTATCTTTTTATACTTTATCCTTGACACGCCACTTCCGGCTAATGTATATAATTTTTATGATAACAGTTTGGACAAAAAAATGTAATTTACGTACAATATTTTGTTATATTTGGCTCAGTTGTAACGCGTGTCGGATGGCTATATACTAAAGACGTATTATATAATAATAGTATTAGGTTCAAATCCTATATAAAGTTACTAAGCTAGCGTATACAAATTAATTTATTTTTTTAATGGTGAACGTTAATATGTATAGATCTTAATAACCTTTACCTGTATATCATCAAACTCTTACTATATTGAGTGACTGAGTGATTAAACATAGCATAAAATAGACGAAGTAGAAATCTGGAGTTTCCCATGCCTTTTGTAGTGTAGAGAAGCGATAAAGGAGGATTTATTAAAACATCGACTTGAAGAAAGGGTTTTTGACACTTCATAGTCCTTGAGAACTTAGTTGCGGTGGGCACTACTTTTATCATAATTTTTTAACTTCTTCATAATAATACTGAGAGAACCATGTATTTGTATTAATATCCCGAAGTTTCATATTTACAATAAACCAATATACCAATGATCAACAAAATATACGTAAACAACGTGCTAATAACAAAACTTAATTATTCTCTTTGTTATCAAAACTTAGCTATTCTGTTTATTATATATATAATATTTTCGTGTTTCGGAAAAACAATACGAACGGGAGGACCTTCAATTGGCAAGCGTAAACAACAACTTTGAACGTTGATTGCTTTTTGTAGAGACAACACGATGAAAAGTTTCATTTGCAAATATTTTCATTTATATGTCTATAAAAGCAGTTATTCTTTTAATATTTTTCTTTGTTTGGTTTAGCTTTTATTATTTCTTAGTTTTTCAACACTAATCTTAAACGTTGTTATATAATAATTAAAAATAGCGGCGATGAGATCTGAAGCCAATATAGCTTCTTGTAAATATATTTCATACTTTCAGACAAAAAATCGTTTTTCGAAACCACTTATAGATTTCTTTAATCCTTACACTATATCCTGCATATAATAGAAAAAATGGTCGCTGTTAAATAAGAAAAAAAAAACGAATAAAGCAACATTTTTTATATCTTTAATATTCTTTAGCATTTTGTAGAAAAGGGAAACATAGGGTAAGGCAAAGTGAATGAGAAGTTAACCAACGCCCACACTGTGGACTGATTGTTGAAGCATGTTGTATCTAACTAAGGTATTCTTTTAAAATACCTATATTTCTGTGTAAATTTAGATTCAACACCATTATTACAGTATAGGTACATGTTAATTGGATTAAAAAATTACAATTATTTGTTATTGTTTATATATAGTATCTATTTTATATATTATTAATATAGCAGAGAGCATAAAAAGACTGAGATGATGATGACTGATAATGATGACATAGTATTATATTTAATTTGTATTAAAAAAAAAACTGTCAAAAGGCCAGTTGTGAAGCAGCGCAGGAGCACAAAATGTGTCTGTAAAATCGGCTGGTTGTAAGCTTGATCCCCACTCGAGGAAATAAAATATTTATTTAAATTTATATGTTCATTTCTTCACTCTGGTGATGAGGCAAGGTGCGGCGTTGAGTTCCGCCACTCAACACACAATGCCTCTAGAATTCGGCAGAAAGTGGGGAACGGAGTGCCTTAACACTAGGTTCCCTCTGCCTGCCCTGCTGTGTGCGGGATACAGCGTGAAGCTAATTTTGATTTAATTTTAATCTCTATAATTATAGGACTTTAACATAATTTATACAACGATAAGAAAAAATCTTCTTTAATAAACATTTAACATGAAAAATGTAAAAGATACGAAAACAAAGAGAGACATTCGTCTACATGTTCGCGCAATAAAAGTAAAATGGATCATAAAGCCGCGTGGATACGCCCTTGTATTTTTTCTCCTAGCATTTTTATTCAAGAGCACTCGTGAAAAGAAGCTTGTGGTCGGCATTTTAGATTTACTTCGAGCTTTTGTAAGTTCAAGGGCGGACCATTTTAAGTTTAAAATGATACAGGTGTACAGACAGAAAAAAAAGTGATGTAAAATTTATTTATTCATTAATTATTAAACTATTGTATAAATGCGCATAAATAACTTTGCGTATTAATATTATAAGTTATTCACATTTCAATCTATACTTTTAACAAAATCCTAGCTGATCGGTGTCTGTACATGGAAGGCTTATTAGAAAATTATTGGGACCATTTAACAACGTGTCAACCAAAAACAATATTTTTTTTTATAATATATATTGTTTGCTTGTCGGTTTGTCGGTGCGTTTGTTCACGCTAATCTCAGAACAATTTAATTGCAGTTTTCATTATTTTGGCAAGCTTCCATTCAGTGTTACTTTCATAAATAAAAAAGTTATATTAATATAAAGCATTTTGTAAATAACTGTAAAATAACAATTTTATTGAATTGACGGAATCTTTGGTGTTTAGTACGTATATAGAGATAATAAAGCTTTAAAATGATAATGTTATTAGAACAGGTAAGTAATCCTGTTTAATAAATACTTGTGGTCGGCTCATACATATTTTACAATTATACAAAAATATGAAAACCCAATGAATAATCGTTTAAAAATGACAGGTTCCAAATTCAAAAGTAATATTTTGTTTATTTTTAATTGTAACCGTGTTTCAGTCAGTTCCGTGCGACTTAGCATACTTGAACTATATGGATATTTATTTAATGTAAGGATGTCCGATGTTAGAAAAACATCGATGTTGACATCGACGCTAAATCATCGATGTCCGATAAATATAGAAAGAAAAACATCTATATTAGCCAATATCGATGTCAGCCAACGTCGATATTTTTGCATACATCGTCAACAATACATAAAAAAAACCGGACAAGCGCGAGTTGGGCTCGAATACCGAGGGTTTCGTACAAAAATTGGAAATCTCGAGCTTTTTCTGAAATTCAAGCTTAGCTTAGAAAGAGCCCTTTCATCTGATACGTCACTTGAACTTAGTGGCTTTAAAATCAAATTTTGGTCCACCTTTTAAGGCTATTATTTTTTAGGATTTAATCACAAATATATTGTTTTTAGACCTTTTTTAAGTACTACCTGTAGAGACTAGCTGCCAAATTTCATAATTCTAGGTCAAGCGAAGTATCATATTAATTTTGAATCACTTTATAGTGTCGAAATACGCGGTTTTTTGCGATATAAACAGCCATATTTCTTTTTAAATAAATGTAGAAATATTTTTTTTCAGGAAATCATGAGGCTGACTATATGGTTTGAATTTCAATTCGATATTTCTAAGCGTTCTTGAGATAAAGGCTCTTGACAAACAGACAGACTGACGGACAGCCAACGTGATTTTATAAGGGTTCCCTTTTTCCTTAAAATGTACCCTAACCCTAACAACTACAATATAACACGATTTTTAATTAAAATAAAAATATAAGTCATGGAACATTTAAAACATTAGGGGGTAAAAACACATTATATGTCCCTATATTTTTTGTCAATCGACTGTAAAAGTAATAATTTTGAAACCACGTGTACGCGATTAAATATCGATTATGTGCCTTGCTGATCAATGTTACGATGTTTTAGTTAATGCAACATCGATGTTAAAACATCGATATTTTAACTGCTAACATTGATGTTCATCGAAAATCGATCGATCGATGATCGGGGGATAATTCATGCTGTATCCCGCACACAGCAGGGTTGCCAGAGGGAACCTAGTATTAGGACACTCCATTCCTCTCTTTCCGCTGAATTCTAGAGGCATTGCATGTTGAGTGGCGGAACTCAACGCCGCGCTTTGCCTCGACACCAGAGCGCAGAAATGAAAAATTTAAATAAATATATCATCTCCTTGAGTCGGGATCGAACCCACAACCAGTCAATTTTATAGTCACACTTTGTGCCCCTGCGCCACGACTGTATTTAGGGAAAATTTGTTGATTATTTTAGTATGGTTACAGTTACAATGTAGGTAACTTATACTTACATTTTTAGGGATTTTATTTGTTTTTGCTCCCAAAAATTGTTATTTTTAAGGCGGTAAATACGCAGGTATGACCAAACAGAATTGGAACACGTCGTGGGACAGTCGTCGTGGCGCAGCGGCACAGCGTCTGACTATAAACGCGACGGTGATGGGTTCGATTCACACTCAAGAGAATGAATTAGTTTAATTTTCCTCGCTCTGGTAACAAAAGCCCTTCTCTATTGCTGTCCTTCATATACACGGGATACTGGCGAAGAGATGATGTGAAAACGATTGTTATTGATTCATATAAAAGTAAAGAAGCGTCGAAAAAGGTTATAAATCGACTATCGAAACACCAAAAATTGATTCTTAAAGCTACAACTGAGCTCAAACCTCCCCCCGGGGAGTGTCGTAAAACGGGTGTATAATAATTTCACGAGTCACTCGTTACTTGGTATGATTAAAACATAGCCTAGGTAAAGTTGTTACGAAAATAAACAAATTTTGTGTAAAAACTTGTATATAACTAGATTTTACATGGGAAATAAGTATGTTTCGAATATGGGTTAATATGAGTAAAAATTAAAATGAACTATATAGAATAATAGTTTATTTTTTTTAGGTCATCCTGGCATACATCGTTTAATGGTAAATGCGACGATTGTGGGTCCGATTTCCACTCAGAGGATTTGAAAAATTTTCATTTCGTCGGTGTGGTAACAAGACAAAGCACAGCGTTGGTTTCCGCCATTCAACCGACAGTTTCTAAAATTATAAACGCATTGTCTTAACACTAGGCACCTGCCTACTATGTCACATGTAAAATACAGCGTGAAGCTGAGAAAAATAAAAAATGGCGAATAATAAAAAAAATATATATAAAGGCAGGTCGTATTATAAATTAATGATAAATTTTTATACTATAGTAAACAATAAAAAATATTGAGAACAGATGAACAATTGTCAAAGTAGACCATCCTGTAAAAAACCTTTTACTATTAATTTCGAAAGAAAGCTAGTTATGAAACGCCATAATATAATATATCGCTAAATTGATGTAGCTGATAATATTTTAGAGGCTATGGTTGGCAAATATATATAATTTGTGAGCAAATATCAGAACATTTCGTTGAAGGTTTTATTGTATCGAGTGTCGTTTCTTTTTTATATGAAACAATTTGCTTGACGTCGTTTTATGTAAATATTATTTTATATAGAATAAATAATTTGATTGATTCAAAACGGCTAAGGTTAAGGTCTACTATCCTATATTTCTGGCTGTTAAATCATAATATGTGAATTTATAGAAGATGATTTTGTTTTTGTTTCTAATGATGGTAGAGATACCCTAGATATTGTACTATTTTCTGATTCTGATAAGTTGGAAGGCTGAACACAACGCCGAGGTGTGTGAAGAGCGGATAAATTTTTTGTAGGTCCTCACGAGTGGAGGTCTAACTTAAAATCATTCAAATACTGTCTCGCTTCGTCACGATGATCTTGAGAAATTGTGTGGTCATTAATATCTTATCTTGGTTCGATGCTTGAATAGCTAGTATCAGTTTTTCCACTGACCTGGCAGCCGTATAATTTATATCCAAAATTTTTCAAATTTCTCAACGTCTGATTGTAAACAGGACAGTTGTGGATTCGATGCGCACTCAGAGAAAAATAAAGTATGCCATTGAGTTTCGCTAAACAAAACATAATAACTAGAAAATTGGACGGAAAGTGGGGAACGGCGAGAGTCAGTTCCTATAGAGAACTTCCCGTGGACCTACAATATAAATAAGGGGCACAATTACTTTAGTTCATATAATATATTTGAATTATAGAGAAACAAAAACTTATAAAACAGATTTAATTAACAGAGAACAATATTGAATGATAAAACTTTGGCATTGTAGCGCAAGCGTTTGTGACCTACATTCCCAAATGCGCCAACTAGCACCAAGTTCTAAAAGAAACGCCACAAATCTCATGGGATCTGTAATTTCGTGTGACCTAAAACGTATATTTACTTTGCTAAAGAAAAATTTATGTAACAATTTATTTTAAAATGTCGAATGTATTATTCAAGATTTTTTTTTTATTTATTTATATCTTTATGTCATGTTCTTTTTTTAGTAAAATAAGTGGAGATACTCTTATGATTAGATACTCAATTCTTTTATTCCCGCATATTTTAGGAAAATGATAAGACGCTCCGTTTTTTATTAAGACTCTTCCGTTCCCCACTTTCCGTAGAACTCTTGAGGTATTGCGTTGAGTGGTGGGACTAAGCCCCGCGAGGAAATATATGTATTAAATATTTATCTCCCCCGAGTGGGAATCGAACTCACAACCGTCACGTGTACAGTCTATTATTATAAGCTTTTGCACCTTCTCCACGACGGCCGCCACTTTTTCTATGTAATAATTTTCATGTTATTATGAAAACAGGAACATAAAATAAATCGTGATAAAAGATAACCCAGTTTACGTTCTCGTATATACGTAGATAAATGTGTAGCCAGTTCTGTCTATTTTTATTTTTAGTTGTTGATTCTAATCGGTATGGTCGAATGCTCTATTTGTCACTAGGTTGTTTTTTTTTTATTTAGGGAAGATAAAAAGCAAAGAAAAAAAGGAATATTGAAATTTTATATTATTGTAATATATTAAAAAAGACATAACGAAAAATATTATTCTAATCTTTGTGGTATATTCTATTATAGAAATATTTATTTATTTAGATTTTCTATTGACTATTGCATACATGGAAAAATAATTCATATTATGGCCTAATTTTTCATATTTTCTTAATTAATAAAAAAAATATCCGCAATAATTGTCACTTTTCATTATATTAAGTAAACATGATGTAATTAATACCTTTTAGTAGATCGATATTTGTAAACACTTATTTAATTATATAATTTACTCGTTTTAAAACAGATATTGTTTTCTAAATACTAATGCTCATTTAAATTATCATTTTAAAACGAGTTTTTATTTTCTGTATATACTTAATATGATTAAAATCATCATTTAACATTATTTTTAAGATTGACCTTCTATTGTATAATATTTTACTTTAAAATATTAGGCATACCGCGCATTTCATCGTCTATTCTCAGTTAAACGGAACCGGAATAAAATATTTCAAATGATGGCAACCTTTGCGGCAGTTATTTTCCAGGCAACCATGTGTTATAGTGTTGAGAAAAAAATAAACTTTAATTTGATATATAATTCATTAAAAAAACACATGAGTGCAATTATTAACATTTAGTGACCTGTTTAAACCAGGCAACAATGGACTTGCGGCAGACTGAGAGCTGGCAACCGTTGATTTTCCAATTCCTTTTGCGATTTTTTTTGAAATAATGTGAGATTCACATAAAAAAAACATATGACGGAAATCTTCTTCAAAAACGCATTACGAAAAAATTTAATAAAAGGTAATTAATTAACCTTTTGCGGCAGAATTCGTCTAGGCAACCCTAGTGTAATCTATTCTACTATCATGTATCATTCTTAAATATGTATATATGTATGTATAAGTTTCATTAGAAAAAAAGAGAGATCCTACAGATTTAAGCAAAGGGATCTCGACCTGTATTACAGGTACAACATTATTTCAATAATCAATAGCCGCTTGAAAGCAAGCGCTACATACAGTACTGCCAACAAGTCGTGGCCGCCCTGAATTTACCTGTAGGCGGCTACGCAGATTTCAATTTAAGATTTTGCTTATTTTTGTCACTACTTGTTGATACAGTAAATGCATGTAACGTCCACCACTATTATAATTTAAAAAAGTATATAAAAGCTAATTTAAAAAAAGTAAAAAAGATAAACATATACCTACATAAAAATAACAAAGATAAAAAAAATATAATAAATATATGTATAAGTATAACACACTATCACAAAAGGTTATATTAGTACAATGGTATTTTATTTATATTAAAAGTAAAAAAGAAATACTATTTTAAGGTTTAACTATTAATTTATTAAAAGGTGCGCTTTCTTTTTACATGAAAAAAGTTGCACGCATATACGTTTTATATTAATACCCAAAGCGACGGTAGCGTGTTTCACTTTACAATACTAATCTCTTGGGTATAGGGGATAACAATATATTGTAGCGCTGCTTATTTAGTTTTTTTTTATTAAAGGTTTACCAATTTATTTAGGCTCTATTATGGCGCATTGATTTACGTGAAGGCTGTACATTTAAATATCTCTTGTAGAGAGTAAAAAGAACACATATTTTTTTTTCTCATAAAAAAACATGCCGTCAGTTTTCATTAGTTAAACGGGGAACGCATCGGTAGCAACACTGCATCATGTACGGCCAAACGTGCAGCTGTACTGACGTTTCACCGTCTCATATGCAGCTAAGGCAACATTAACCCTGTTACCTCTCTGCATCCATCTCGTATCTTCCATGTCTACTGAACATACTTCCTGAATATATACTTTTCTTTCACTTGTTCTAATATCTTACCACTTACACTGATCTTACATTCCGTCCTTTCTTCATTTCTTTCAAACACCAGAACCTTTGTCTTATACGCATTCAGGCTTAGACCATTATTTTCACATATTTCTTTCAGAGTGGTGACTAATCGCATTCTGATGATGTAATGAGCACTGCATTATCTGCGTACAGCAGGCAATTTACACTCAAATCACCTAGTTTCACCCCCATGTCACTTTGTTTCACTCCTTGAAAACCGACTTGGAAGTATTATTTTTTTTCACATAATTCCTTATAATGTAAAAAAAATATATTGTTACTGTTATTAAAATATAATAAAAATATATATATATGTAGCACTATTCCCAATCTCTATTTTTTATTATCATACAAGTAAAGAATAAATAAAATCTACTAAGTAAGATTTCAATTAAATTAGTAGGTATAACATTTTTCTCGTCTGAAAAACACATAAAATATCACCGAGTAAGTTACGTTCGTACGTTAAGTAACTTAGCTGACGTAAAAACCACCTCCGTAACCGTAAAATGGTAATAGATTAAATAATTTACTAAACTCGTTCCAGCCTACAACGTTTAAAGATGGCTGAAGCGACATAAAAGTTTTATTAGACACGCGACGTTAGCTTGTATAAACAATTGTTACGTTCATAAGGTAACCCGTTTGTTAGTCACTGGCTACCATACTGATAAAATAAAAATAAATCAGCTTCACGCTGTATCCCGCACACTGCAGGGTAGGCAGAGGGAATCTAGTGTTAAGACTCTCCGTTCCCAACTTTCTGCCGAATTCTGGAGGCATTGCGTGTTAAGTGGCAGAACTCAACGCCGCGCTTGTCCTCAACACTAGAGCGAAGAAATGGAAGTATAAATTTAAGTAAACATTTCATCTCCTCGAGTGGGAATCGAACTCACGACCAGTCGGTTTTACAGTCACACTTAGTGCCTCTGCGCCACGACTGGCCTTAGTTACGAGTATACATGTATGATTAAAAAAAAATTATGGCGATAGGTACTATTGTTAGCAATAAGTTATAAGGCGATAGTTGTGGGTTAAATTCACTCAAAGTATTATAACATATGTTTTTAAATATATTTCCTAAATTACTTTATAGATATTGATTTTGGCTTTTTGAATGGGTGCCAAATGGTAGAGCCTCCCTACTAAATTACGAAATGCTATCAAATTCAATATCAAAATTCGAAAAAAAACACAAACCACCATTTATTCGACTATCCAAGCATCCACCCTGAGAAAAAATTGAAGCCATCGAGAACTGCTACACACGTTCCAATTAAAAATGATTTACACAATGAAATATCCATAAAGTACTACTTTCGGCTCTTATTGGAAGTTAAAGTTATTATACTATTTTCATATAATGTACAAATCAATTATATAATTTCAAAGTAATGTATTTTTTATTATATATATAAAATAACGTATTATTAATATCTTCTTTCTCTACAGAAAGCTCCGCAATTCAACACGAATTATCTAAGAAATTGGGATGTGAGGAATAAAGTACATGACACTAGATTCTCTTGCCATGCGGGAAAAAGCGTGAAGCTGCAAGTCTCTGTAGTGGAACCTTTATTATTATAAAGGTTCCACTACTAGCACTAGCACTCAACTGACATTATAATTAATATTTTCTTTCATATTTATTTAAATTGCCTGAAGCTTGTTATTCTTATCATCTTTTCATGTTCAACATTATAATTAACTAACGAAATAAAGTTGCTCAAGTAGCAGTACACGGGTACTTAAATTAAAATTGTTTACAGTTTAATATTTACATACATAATTTTACTAAATTTATCTTGATTTTTTTTAACTTCACGTTGTATCTCGCACTTAGTAGAGTAGGAGGAGGAAACCTAGGAGGCTAGTGTTAAGACACTTCCGTTGCCCACTTTCTGCTGGATTCTTGCTCGGAACTTTTTATTTTTTAATATGAATAAAACAATAAAAATATTCACTTCTCGCTGCTTAAGGAAACAGAAAAAAATTACACACCTATTAAAACTTACAGGAGGCAGAGAGTATCCAATGTTAAGGCACTCTGTTCTCTAATTTCGAAACTTCGCGCTGTGCTTTGTCTTCTAGAAATTCATTCATTAGAATGGGGATCGAACCCACGTCAGCAGCCAGATGCTATCCTTTTCTTCCTTCACCACGACGTCATTGCGATTACCTTTCATAAAAATACAATGAATTATTCATAGTTTTTTATATATTGAGGGCATCGCGGCGCATGGACACAAGCGTGAGACTGTAACCGCGACGGCTGTGGATTCAATTTCCACTCGGGAGAATGAAATATTTAATCTTTTCATTTCAAGTTATCAAAGGAAGATTCCATATAAAAGTTTCTACCTCATTTCTTTCCATCTGTAATTTCAAGTAATCACCTCGTAAACGAGGTCCGTAGTATAAAATCAATATATTTAGTTTAAAGTTTAAGTAGGTAACAGTTTGGGATGAATCTTGGTAAGTGAACAGAATTGGCAATTGAAAAATACAAAGTATGTAAATCAACGTCAGTTTCAGTTTCTTAAACTAATGTCAATTTTACTATTTCATTTACGTTGACTACACTAACTATTATTATCATTAAAATTAATTTAAGGAGATTAATGCGAGCGAAGGCGTAAAAGCTAGTTTATGTTTAAAGCTAGTTTATTACTAATAGCTAAATAGTTGAACAAACAACCATATTACTTTTATTCCCGACTGCTAAGGAAGGGTTATAAAGATATTATTCGAAATGTGTCACTATGCCATTAAAATTCCTTTACTACAACTAAACAATAAATACCCTAGAAAAGGATATAAAACGTCTTTTAAGTTCGTAGAAAGAAAAGCATTATGTAAATACAATACTGAATCTTGTATCTTTTCTGAAACTACAGATACTATAATCTTCGCTGGAAGTATAGCATGAATGGTAGATAATACAGTGAAAACTATAATAAATTCTGTTTCCATTTTAATTTCATTTTCTTTTGTTCCATTATTTTATTTTTAACGATATTCTAGGAATACGAACGTAGTTTAAATATTTCTATATTGTGTATTTCAAATAGAGGTAGTATCAGACCTATCTTCAGCAATGGAAGAGAATAAGATAATCATGATGACTTAAAGAATAGCATGATGCATCTATTTATGTAATCGACCGCTCGCCCGCTAACTACATAATTATCAACTTACTAATCTGCATTATTTTTGTTTTCTAACAATAATATCTAATATTTTTTTTATCTACATTCCATATACAAACGTCCGTTACGATTTTATTATAAGTATTGGTATCCTACTATCATACTATATTTATAAATGTAAAAGTTTGTGAGAATGGATGTTAGTTCCACTTTCATGCGGAAACTACTGAATAGATTTAGATAAAACTTTACAGAGATATAACTTATACATCCAGAAACCCATTACAATTTATGCAAATATTTCGTATAATTTGGGAAGTGGGTCGCTAATAGATATATAGAGTCACATTTAACCCAGTTATTGCAGTCCGGTCTAGATAGCACTGCAATATTCGGCCCAGTCACTTAAAAGCTGAAAATGAATAACAAAGTGATGTGACAGTTTCGGAAAAAGCATACCTTAGACGGCTTTATATGAATAAGATTAACTGTCTGTTAATATTTTTGTGTGCTTATAAAATATAAGTAAAATAATATTAAATGTTAGCAAAAACATAATATGTACTGCAGATATAACTTAACTTTTAACTCCCATAAATACAAATCTATATTTGTATGTTATTATATATGTAAAGGTTAATTGGAGTCACAAGTCAAAGTCAAATAATTTTATTCAAAATAAGAAGGTACATGCTTAATTTTTTGAACGTCAAATAATTTACCATCAGTTCACTAAAGTTAATGCCTCAGACCTAAGAAGAACCGGCGCAAGATACTCAGCGGGTCTTTTTGTCAGTATATATGTACATAGTTACTAATCCATATTTATATATTATTAATTCGAAAGTAATTTTGTCTATCTATTTGTCTGTGACATATATATGTACATAGTTACTTAGCGCGGCTTTGAGTTCTTCCTCTCAATACACAATGCCTCCAAAATCCGGCAGAAAGTGGGGAACGGAGTGTCTTAACACTAGGTTCCCTCTGCCTACCCTGTTGTGTGCGGAATACAGCGTGAAGCTATTTTTTTTACTAATCCATATTTATATTACAAATTCGAAAGTTACTCTGTCTGTCTGTTTGTGACGCAATCACCGCTTATCCGATTGTGATAAAATTTCATATAGGGATACTTGAAGATCTTAGGATGAACATAGGCTACATTTTTTCCTCATATTTTTAATATGCTCGATATATCTTAATATATTGAAATACCTTTCCATTTGACATTTAACTTATTATCTGACATATTCATTACAACAGTAGCTAAGCAACCCGAAAAAACCCTATTATATTCAAAATATAATAGCGGACCCGTGCGGCTATGCCCGAAATATACGAATGTTTATTTAAGTGTATTTAGCAAAACCGATGGACTCCCCCATAGACAGTTCTATACTAATTTCAGAATTGTGATTGGGAAGTAACTTATAGATTTTGATGATGCGCCGAAAAAAGTTAACCAACCTTAAATTTGTGGGCGCATACATCTATTTACTATGAAATGAAGAAATAAATAAGTAATTAATTTTTACTTTTCAGATATTTTTACAAACAATACCAAATAACAAAATCTTGAAAACTAAACATTTGGCCAATTCAATATAATAGTTGTATAAAATAACTCTTAGAAAGTAGCAATTTTTTCAAACAACATACTTTAAATTTTTTGAAAGAGATGAAGAAAGGACGGAATGCAAGATCAGTGTAAATGGTAAGATATTAGAACAAGTGAATGAAGTGGTATACTTGGGAAGTATGTTCAGTAGAGATGGAAGATACGAGATGGATGTGGAAAGGCGTATTGCTGCCGGTAACAAGGTTAACGGAGCCTTAGCTGCATTGATGAGACGGCGAAACGTCAGCACAGCTGCGCGTTTGGCCGTACACAATGCAGTTTTGGTACCGACTCTGTTATACGGCAGCGAAACGTGGGTATTACAGAAGAAGAATGAAAGAAAGATGAATGCTGTGGAGATGCGATCTCTTCGTAGGATATGCGGAGTCAGCTTAGCTGATCGAATCCGCAATGAAGAGGTACACAGAATGGCAGGTACTAGCGAGGATGTCACAGTGAGAATGAAGAAGAACGTGCTCAGCTGGTTTGGGCACGTCGAACGAATGAGTGATGAAAGAATGGCAAAAAAGATTTATGATGGAAAAGTGAGCGGTAAGAGAGGTAGGGGGAGACCTCGGTTGACCTTCGAAAACACAGTATCAAAGATACTGGAGGAAGGTCACGTAAAAAGCATGAGGACCCCCCGAAGGGCATGTATGAAGAGGTTGATGACAGTGGACGAGGCGAAAGAGGTATGTAGAGACCGTAGCATTTGGCGCTCCGTTCTCTCTGACTACCCCGCAAGGGATAAAGCGTGAAGCTAAGTAAGTAAGTAAGTAAGTATACTTTAAATTGATGTAATTTTTTTTACTGACTTAAAATAGTCTTTATGTTGCTCCACAACTTCCTCTATATTTTATTGTTAGTCTCATAATAAGCGGTTCAACTGGTCCGGAGGTTAGCCTGGATAAACAGAAAGACAGACAAAAATGTTGATATTGTTTAATTGTGTTTTGGGCTCGTATAAATAACTATATACATTTGAAAAGACACATACATTTATATTGATATCAAAGACAGACTGTTTAATTTTTTTGATTAAAAAATATTATTCATTTAAATTAATTTCCCTGAGTGGGGACTGAACCCACAACTGTAAATATCTTCCAAGTACAGACACCGATCCGTTACGATTTTTTTATTATTTTTTTTTTTGCAAGTTATTATAAGTATAGGTTTTATTTTTTTGAAAAGGTAGCCCAAAATGGGCTTCCTGAACGCGTACATCGCGTGCGCTGACTAATGTTTTACATAAATATTGTCTCTTAAAAAATCTATAATCTCGCGATGCTACATGTTTATGTCTGAAGGTTGAGGCACGGTAACCACTTTAATATATTTATTTTAATTTTTAATTTATCACTCAGATATTTTTTCTAATATTTTTTAATATTTTATTTCCTTTACAATTTTTTATACGGTTTCTTAATAAGTTTTTTCTTTCCTAAGTCTGAAATAGCACTTTAAAAATCTTTAAAAATATTCGTATAATTTAAGCGGGCAAAGCCGCGGGGGTCCGCTAGTAGATACATACAACTAAAAATAGTTTTGTCAATAGTTTACGTACTCTTGGAGCTGCAACTTATAACGATACATCCCACCGTACTACGCGTCTTATAAGAAATTTCAAGCTGAAATTCGCGAGTCACATAAGAACCCATAATAGAACCAGCGCAACATATAGTGAGAGATGCAAGACGTCGCTTTCGCCGAAATCGAAGTGGAATATTATTATTCAGATTCACACTATATCCCGCAGGGGTAGGCAGAGGAAACCTAGTGTTAAGACACTCAGGTCCCCACTATCCGCCGATTTTTTCGAGGCATTGCGTGTTGAGTGGCGGAACTCAACGCCGGGCTTTTGCCTTGATGCCAGAGGAAGAAATGGAAATATTAATAAATAATAATTCTTTTCCCCTAGAGAGGACCGAACTCACAACCGTCCCGCTATAGTCACAGCCTTGTGCCCCTACGCCATGACGGCCTCAATTTATTATTACTTTGAGCGTATCAATAATTATTATAATACTAGTGACCCGCTCGCGGCTTCGCCTGCTTAAACTACTGAATTATTTATTAAAGACACTGAACTACGTTGATATTTGAATATATAATGTATGCTCGCAAAGGACTTAAGATTTGTAATGTAAAAATTATTAAAACTTTAAGTAGAATTTTCGTCATTCGCAAAAGAATATTCAATAGATTGTTTGAAAAAAACCAATTTATCGACAGTATCGAATTCTACACTTTCCGCCGAATTTTTCTATGCATGGCTCGTTGAGTAGGGGAGCACAACGTCGGGCTTTTGCCTTGGTGCCAGAGCGAAGAAATGAAAATATTAATAAATAATAAATCATTCCTCCGATTGGGAATCAAACCCGCAACTTCGCGTTACAATCATTGTGCCCCTGTGTCAGGACGGCCTCTAAAACCCATATAATTGAGAATATTTAATATTTATAGTATTTTTTTACTTAATAGATACCAATAGTTATTACAACACATGCGAAGACAGCTTATTTGAGGCATTTTTTTAATACGTGTACCTTTTGAAAAACTACAATATTCTTATAGTTAATAAATTGTTTATTCGGATTAAAAAATATCCAAAATGTTTAAGAATTACACTATAATTCCTCATTAGTATCGACATTGTACTGTTGATAGTAATTGAAAAATAGTTATACTACGGGATACCTTTATATGCAATGTTTAAAGGTTTTTATGACACAATGTAGAATAATATATCCTCTAAAGCACTGGTTTCCAACCAGTGATCCGCGGATCACTAGTGGTCCGCAGAAGCCTAAATATGGTCCGCGAACGATTTTAATATTATATATTATATAACTGGGGATGGTGAGGCAAAGTTTTTGTTTGATTATTACAGTAAATTTTTATTATTTTTACATGCATAGTGGTCTCTGCTTGTACTTGATCAAGAAAAGTTTGGGAACCCCTGCTCTAAAGTATTTACAAATTCTTTATATTCTTTAACTATACATAATTATTTTATTTTATTCCTTAAAAGGTTATTATGTACTAAAATGGCGACTTTGTTTTCCCTTTTATGTCTCCGATATCCTAATATACATATATGCAATAAAAACTAAACCACATTTTATTATATACTGATATAAACATAGAAATATTTTTTTTTTCATTTTTTTATACTTGAAAAAAGTTTGACTTTTACATTAATGTAAATTAAAATGTATTCACATTACCACATCATCTAAGCACAATATCAACTTTTATAAACAATCAACTCGCAATCAGAATAACGTTTAAAATATTTTTTATGCTAGACTAAAAAACGATTAATTGTTCTTTCTTCTTTTAAACTGTAGTTAAATAAAATAGGAACATAAGTGATTTATTAATTAATAATAGTTTCAATAAATATTATATAGGTTGTGGGTTCGATCCCAACTCGACGAAATGAAATATTTACTTAAATTTATATTTCCATTTCTTCGCTCTGGTGTCGAGGTTAAGCGCGGCGTTGAGTTCTGCCACTCAACACGCAATGCCTCCAGAATTCGGCAGAAAGTGGGGAACGGAGTGTCTTAACACTAGGTTTCCTCTGCCTACCCTGCTGTGTGCGGGATACAGCGTGAAGCTAATTTAATTTTTTTATTTTTAATTTTCCCTACTAAATTGCTTTATATTTCATGATGAAAACTATCCTATAAGTTGCATTAGACTTTGAACTATTACCATGCCAAAATTCATTTAGTTCCATTAAGTAGCTATTGGTATTTTATGTAATTTATATTTTTCGCTTTTTTATTTTTTTATGAAAACTATAATAAAACCGTGATGAGACCCAAAAAAAATTACCTCCAGACCAGACCCTAGGCTATCACTATAAAAAAAATCATCCATTTCTGTCCGGTAATTTTTGCATGATTGACGAATAAACAAACAGACAGACAGACAGATAGACAAGAATTCTGCTGTGTAGTGTTTTAGCTTCGGAAATCGATATATTAACCGACCTCATTTTTTATATATCTTTCATTTACAGAATTGACTTTTCTATCCTTTTATAACATATAAAGATAGAGATTACGTGTTCAAATGTCAACTTAAAATAAAAATCTGAAGGCAGCGTGTTTCCCATCAGTATGATTATCTATTATGTATTATTAATATAATATAAAATGTTCTAAGTCACTGCCACTCGTTTAAAATCTGACTATAAGTAATAAAAGTGGTGAATTCATTTTCAAATATTATTTTGATTTTCTCAATGTAGTAAGAATAGGGTAACGTTGAGTCCCACTCAACAAAATAATGTCACTCAACATGTAATGTCTCGTATTCGGGAGAATGGTGAAGAACTAAGTGCTTTGAATTATTCATAAAGTTTCGAGAAAATAAAGAACTTAAAGGAGACGGAAAATCTTGGGCCAAAATGTAAAGATATTGTCGAGATATTGTCTTAAAAATTGATAATTTTTTTTCAATTTTAAAATACCAAAAAACAGCTCAATTTTTGGTAGCGGAGATAAATGAGAAAAATAGTTTTAGATCCTTCCTATTCAGCTGTATATAGAAGTATACTGTCTTAAATATAACACGCTCTCGCAATAAAACTTAATAGAAGGATAAAAGATGCTCACTGCTAGACGGTTCACTATATTTTAACGAGGACATCTTGAAAGTTCATTTTATTCTTTAAAAATCTACACAGATGTTTAGATGCACTTAAATATTTTTTTATATATATATATATATATATATATATATATATATACAGGGTGGAAGTGTCAGCACCACATTAAATGAAACCACAGTTTTAACTACTCTATTAAAGCCTAATATAATTCAGAAAAAAATAAATTCCCAAAAATGAAAAACTTTTTTTTTCAAACAAAATAAATAATAAAATTGTCATTTTAAAACAAAACGCCATTTGTAAGGATGACGCACGCACACATAAACCTATCAAAGGAACACCGCCGCACACGCCTCATTTCGAAATCGAGTCGTATGTATTGGCGATAAAGTTCAAAGTTGTTTAACCTTTAGTAGTATTTTTGTAGTAGTAAGTGTTTATGTTATTGGGATCTATACGTAATCGCGTCACACGAAATACAGGTATGGATAAAAATCGTGAAATGAAAAAAAAATCCTACGTCCAAACTGTTGAGGCATCTTGATTAATTTCTTTAGGTATAGGTTTGAAATATTTTACCCTATATGCTGTTTCCGTAAATGGAGCGCTGCCTCTTCCACCCTGTATAAGAAGTGTCTTAACCTTAGCCTAATGTAAGGCATGTAGCAGAGTTTAGGGAACCTAGGGTCCCTTAGTTCCCTCTACTCTGCCGCATGTACAATATAGCGGGAAGCTAAACATATAACAGTACATATATGTGTATATTGTAATAGTTTGCAATATGTATGTTGTGTATGTTTTACAAAGTCCAATCGATACTTGGCGACAAATTCATACCCTTAATAGAACATTGCACATGATTGATCACCTTTTGATTTACTGTAAGCTTCATGGGTATTGGCTTCATGGCAAAAGAGTGGTGAAGCTTTGATATCGTGTATTTTACGGCACAAATTTTATAAAGTCCATACAAACACATAACAAAGAACTTATGAAAAAAATCTATATAATTTTAACATAAAATCAATATATTTTTAACATAAGTTTGGTTTTATATAATAAAGTTTAATGAGGAATACTTTAAGTATTCCTTTACGACCATTTTTTATACAAAAATTAAGTTAAAAATCAATCTAAAGCTCATAATTCTTTTGTGGTTCAAATTCTTACTTCCAAACAATCTTAAAAAGCAATATAATAGGATTCAGTTGTCAAAGAGAGGCTTTTTGACAAAGAAATGATTAAATGAACTGCAAAAGATACTTTACTCGTTTTAAAAAAAGACACGAGCAATATTAGCAGTTTATTCTCAATTCTATTTTTAGTTTTAATAAAAAGAAAAGAATAGTGTAATTACCATTTAAATTACGACACTATGTTTTAAGTAGTTTTTTACTTATTTTCAAATTTATTCCGTTCTCAGTGGGTAAGCCACTATATACACTATCCTCTCAGGAGATTTAGTATTACATGAAACAGGCGGTATATTAGACACGTCCCAGATGCGCCCAGACGTCTATGTGTCTGTTACAATTTACCTTTACGTATAGGTTTAGTGATTTGATATGTTGGGATTATTTTAAATTTATGGTAAGTTTTTAAATTTGTCTTGGTATTTACGAGTATCTTTAATAATTTTACCAGAAATGCAAGCAATTTTGAGCATGTTTTGTAATAAATATTTGAGCATCTCTCGTTTTTATGTGGTATTATCAAACTTACATTTATCACTTTCATCTATTTAAACGAATCGCTGAATTTGATCTTACTAAATAGATTCGAATACTAAAATGTATCCACAAATGCCTTCCGAGAAGAACTAAAAGTCATGACAATCTTTTCTCGCTCAGCTTATTCGTCCTAACTGCCTTACAGCATCATTTGAATATTTTGCAATACTAATGTATTCTTCTTTATTAATAATATATACATATTCGACACGCGATGCCTGGAATAAAGATGGAACATGGAGAACAAAGAGTCTTAACATTAGGTTAACTCTGCCAAATCTACAGCCAAATACCGGAAAATCGTGAAGCAAAATATAGTTGCATAAACGCTGTATACAGGTCATATTCTATAATTACAATCTAAATATAGGCTATATTTTAAAAACAGTCTTAATTAGAGCGTGTAAAGGGCTCTAGTTACTCTAAAATTTAATATATGATGGACAAGTATAGGTAATTTCAGCCTTAATTATCTTATGTTGCGATCACACGGATATAAACACTATGTCCGCGGTATTTGCAATTTAATTTAGCTCACTTCAATATGCAATTCAATATTTTATACGTTTTTTTCAGCTTCACGCTGTATTCTGCATATAGCAGAGTAGGGCAGAGGAAGCCTAGTGCTAAGTCACTCCCCTCCCTATTTTCCGCCGAATTTTTGAGGTATTGCTTGTCGAGTGGCGGAACTCAACACAGCGTTTTGCCTCGACGCCAGAGCGAAGAAATATAAATATTGAATATTGCATTTAAAAAACATAACATTCACGTAGACCATCTACAAAAGAGCTACGAAAAATGTTTTTTTCTTTTAATGGCTAAATATTATTGACTTTGACGTAACCCTCGTGTTATTTAGAGTAGATAAAAAATGTTTTTATATATTATTTCGTTTTGCACTAAATTGTTATTATATTAGTATTATGAAATGTTAACTAGGGATAAATATAAAACAATAATTAAATTCTGAGTGATATGGTGACCTTCATACATAAATAATTTGACATACGTCTAGACTATCATTTTTTGCTTCTTATATGCGTCCTTGCTTTTAGCAGCTTAGCGCGGTCATATGGATATAACTAAAGGATGTGCTTGTATATGACACACGACACAGGGTAGGTGGCGGCGTAACCAGGTTTTTTCGAGGGGAAAAGCGGGGCAAAGATTTATCTAAATGCGTGGAATACTTCACGAAAAGTGGAACCATGTCTGACCCGTTCCAGACATTTAAATTTTGTGTTAAAAATCGGAACATCTCTCCGAAATCGGAATATTTGGCAACGCTGATAGGTGGGTATAGTGACCGTTTGAACTTTACAATGTATAAATTACAATTAAATTTTAATCGATTATTATTATTTATTAAATAGATATATATAATATTTTCAAAAATAAAGAATCATGATTTGACGATTGACGCGGTAAGTACCTAGTACTTACCACGATCCTTCGTCAATATTTAATTCTTAAAGGACTTAAGGATGACGCAATTATATTGGAAGTATTATAATCGTATGTTGATATGCACTACTTGTTTTTTCCATAATATTATATACACAGATACATAGAGAGGGAAAATTAAATCGATTTATTATTTTTTGTAAGTAAAATTTTTCTGTATAATATTATGTCTTTTGCCGAAGACATATTTTCCATCGTTAATGTTTTGAAAATAATAAAAAAATCTAATAAATCTGAAATTCTTCCCCGCTTATGTTAAAACTATTTTTAAAAGAAAGATATTATAATACACTAGATATTAAAAATAATTAAAAAAGTGCGAGTAAAAATCAGTTTTATTCCATGGAAGCTTCAAACGAGGACAATTAAGTTAATCCCATAAGGCCCAGCTCACTTAAAAACAATAAAGTTTTTGGCATCACATTTTGAGAACAAAGAATGTTTATCCACGGAAAATGTCATTACAATATTTTAAAACACTGCATCCTTTCACATTTTTATCAACCTATCGATAAATAAATATAATTTTATTCACTTGAATGTCACAAAAATATAAACGTCAGTGCCACAGATAATACAGGTTTGAATGAACACAAACCGCGGGAAAAATGACAGATTATAAATGAACGCGTCCTCCTCCAGCGGGGTATGGTGGCCAACTGAAGTATAAGGGTGAATCGTAAAGGGGCGTACGAACTGGTTGCATTGGATGTACGTTTTACAAACGTCTGTAGATAATAATAGTGTAATTGTCATTAAATAAGTTGTTTTTTTATTAGTTGGTTGATAAATATGTTAAAAAATATTTTCGAAAATAACTATATTTTTGGGGATATATTTCCATTGTGCAGAGAATCAATTTAGTGTCAAAGAACAGAATAGAACAAAACAAAGTAAAGGAATTTGATACATTATTACGTATTAATTTTTCCCGTGTTAAAGTGGACACGCGGTGGTATAAAAAAGCATTTAACATATTTAGAAGGGTAGGTAGAGGAAATATAGCATTAAGACACTCAACTTGTAGAAATTGGGGAACAATATGTTCCCCAATTTCTACAAGTTGAGTGGCAGAACTTATCGAAACGAACGCGTACTCCAACGGAACCACAGCTTGCGATTGTACCCATGTTCAACTCGCTACAACTACATTATTTTGTATTATTACACATTATTTTGTATTATTACTTAGGTATTTATAAGTAACAATTAGTAATTAGTAATTTCCTCTCGTGCTCTAGTTATGCGGTACGAGTATGTATTAATATATATTAGACAGTGCTAAATAAGGTTTTTTTTTTTATTTATTTTATTTCTTAACACTACAGACACTTGGTCCGTACCCTTTTTAAATGTATTAATTTCCTTATCATATATATTAATTACATTATCGTTTACATACAATTAATACCTATAATAGGAAAATTATATTTTTAACTTTACATTATTTTACAAAATTTTACTTAGATCTAAGGTTAAGCGAATGTCTATATATGTATATTTAACAATTTTTCACATTACAATATATATTAAATTACATAACTATAAATAAGTACATGCTAAAATTTTATAATAATTGATAATTGATTTGATGTGAGATGTGAGGAATTTTGCACTAGGATAAGGGTGATGGCATGACCGCTATGGTGGAAGAGGTGACCGCTGCGTTCCTATCTTTCAAAGCCATCTTTAAATTATATTCCACAATGCGTTTTGTCGTTACCTCCGTCGCGTTCCGTATTAACATTTTGACCGCGTCATCTTTACCTTCACTATAGTATGTGCAGGTGTCGGTGTGCCGAGATATTGCTACGACGGCGTGCGAAACGCTATCATGCAGCTGTAGCCTAGTAGATTTAGTGTTAACCACTATAACGGTCGCGTTGGTCAGACCCTGAGACTCATGAATTGTCAGCACCTTCGAGCCTGTTTCTCCTCCCCATCCCTGCGCGATCAGAGATTCTTTCTCCTCCTGCGTAAATGTGAGATACAGTGTGTATTTTAGATCTCCCGGTACTGGTGTCATTTTGATATCCTTCATAGAAAGGGACCGTACTACCCTCTTAGACGAGTATATACCAGGATATATCTCTCGCAGGGCGTAGGCGACGTCCATGGGACTTCTGTGAGTACACACTAAGTTTTGGTTCATGGAAAGTTGTGGCGGTTTACGGTAAATCATTTCGAAAAGATTCTCTCGGTCTATATAGGGTAGCTGATTTACATCTCCAATTAAAAGAATTTCCTCGGCTCCGGAGATTCTTCCTGCCATCACTATCGCTCCAAAGTTAGCTAAATAACGTTAAGAGGTGTAAGATTTTGATGCCGTCGTAGCGCAGAGAGTACAAGGGTGTGATTGAAATGCGACGGTTGTGGGTTTGATGTTCACTCGGGGAAATGAATTATCTGGCACCAAGGCAAAAAGCCTGGCGTTGAGTTCCGCTATGCAAAACGCAATGTCTGGAAAAATTTGGCGGAAAGTGGGGAACGAAGTGTCTTATCACTAGGTTCCTTCTACCTACCCTGCTATATCAGGATACAGCGTGAACCTGATTATTGGTTTATTAGACGTACATAAACTTCAATATTACAATAAGGTTAAAAGTTGAGTTTACATTTTTTTCTACTTTAACTAATTACTTTGTCTTTGAGCTACCTATATTCGTCACGTAAAATTAACAAAAACCTACGTTGAAATAATAAAGTAAAAATGAATCTCATTATTAATTAATTTTGTGAGCGTGGAGGTTCAAAAGCCTCATTAAANTTGCGCCAGACCCAACGAATCCATACTACTATTCTGTGCCAGAATGTTTTGTTTTATTTTTAAAGGTATAAGTTTATTTCTGTCAAGAAAAATTGATTATGTACTTTTTATATAAGTTTCCTTTTATGGTAGTTGCATAACGTTATAGCCGTAAAAGAAAGAATCATATAATACTTTACAGTGAAAATTATGTATTTTCCTTTTGCTATATTTAGTAGTGTGTAGTACTAAATATTTACTGTATCATACGTTTATTTTAAAATAATTCTGGTTGTATTAGACAATAAAATAAACATTTTATTAAAATTAAGAGGTGCTCGACATGGTCGTGAATAGAAACCGTGACATGGACTAACCTAATATATTTTTTTATTTCCTTGGTCAAGTGAGACACATTTTGGACTTAGGATTCATCACCTTACATTCCTATCACCAAAAAATGTTTCAGGTAAAGATGATTAGTGGACCTGCTCCACTACTTATCCTTACCTGATTCTATAATTGTGTGACTGTAAACACAAAAGGTTGTGGGTTCGGTTCCCACTCAAGGAAATAAGATATTTAATATTTGAATTTCCTTAACTACAATACGATGTCTCCGAAATTCGGCGGACAATTGGAAACGGAAGTGTATTAATAGGAACGGAGTGTTTTGAGACCAGTCGTGGCGCAGCGGGACAAAGTGTGACTGTAAAACCGACAGGTTGTGGATTCGATCCCCACTCGAGGAGATGAAATATTTACTTAAATTTATATTTCGATGTCTTCGCTCTGGTGTCGAGGCAAAGCGCGGCGTTGAGTTCTGCCACTCAACACGAAATGCCTTCAGAAAGCTGAGTGTTTTAACACTATATTACCAGGATCCTTCTGCCTAACTTGCTATGTCGCACACAAAGCGGTTAGTTACAGGATGGGCTAAAATATATTTCCTGTCCACTTAAAATTATTTAGTAAAATAATTAGCACATATTTCAAAAGCTTAAAACGTCGTGGCGATGCTTAAAGCTTAATGATGCGAAGTCCATCCTGGATTGAAGCACTTAACTATGAAAATGTAGTTTTTGTATTACCTATACAATTTTGTACATACATAAAATAAAACTCTTCATTTACTAAGTGTCTGAGTCATAGTGCACAACTGATGACATTGATCGCAGAGAGCAGAAATATGCCATGGAACTTTCCTCCTACCTAAGGTGAGTAAGAGAGAATTATCCGAAATTGTTACGGCAACAAGAAACGGTTGTGTGTTTGATCCTCACTCGAGGAAATTAATTGTTATTTCTTAATATTCTTAATATTTTAAATTTTTCTCGCTTGCCCGGCCCAGCGTGTAGTTCCGCCATTCAGCGGAAAGTGGGAAACGGAGTGTCTTAACACTAGGTTCCCCCTGCCTACCCTGCTGTGTAGAGGATAGAGCGTGAAATTGATTTTTTAATTTTGATTTATAATGCTTAAATATTAATAGTTGGCAAATACATTCTATGTTTATTTAATCATGTTCACGTAGCTTGTTTATGAAGTTGAGTTGTGAAGTCAGCACTATTTACAGTTGACAGGGAGGCGGAAGTAAACGTTCACGGAATACAGAATATGTGTAAATAAGAGTAGGAAAAGACCAGTAGGGCACAGTGGCTGACTGTATACGAGATGGTAGTGGAGTCAATTCCACCGGAATGGTACCGAAATATATAATCTATACCATCGTGGCGCGTTAGAATATTGTTGGACTGTAAACGCGATGGTCCTAGGTTTGATTCCCATTCGGGGAATGCATTTTTACTCCGCTCTACGAATCACAAAGTAAAAATAAATAAAAAAAAAATGTTTTACTTAACAAAAAATATTTTTTTTATATTTTTTTACAAAAGCAGGTAGGTACCAGAACCTTTATATAAAGTGTCAGTTTCTATTGCGCTTCAATAAAAAGAGGACAATGTTAACAATCTGCTTGCCGACCGACGCCTCCCTGGGCATATCGACGAAATAGAGCGGAAAACGCTAATCAAATTCTGGTCTCTCTCGATAACTATCTTTTTATACTTGTGTAAATTACACATAAGATAGATATCCTGCATATACAAGTATAGGTACGTACTGTACATACACTGTAATTTCGTCCAGTTGCAATGATTATATTTTATTTTTTAGGGTTCCGTACGCAAAATATAAAACCATAGACCCTATTACTAAGAATCCGCCATCTGTTTGTTAGTCCGCTTGTCACCAAAAAAAAAAGTCAAAAGTCAAATAATTTTATTCAAAATAAGAAGTTACATGCTTCATTTTTTGAACGTCAAATAATTTACCACCAGTTCACTAAAATTA
>JAAIXJ010000226.1:0-25742 GCA_013403705.1 Heliconius hermathena | reverse complement strand
ATGGTATTGAAGTTTTTTACGTACTGTATGGTTACAAAATTCACCGGCAGGTAACAGATCAAACAGTTCCCCAGAACACCCCCCATGATAAGCACAGCTAGTCTCTACGCAGAACCAAAGTGTCAAGCCCTTCGTAGATCATTGGGTCCCCAACGATTCACAACGTTCTGCGTTGTTTGCAATCAAATGGGTCGAGCTGACTGACACTGGGATGCACCAGCGCAGAGATGAGAACGGTCTTCCATATTTAAAAAAAACACTGGCTAAATTAGACTGATGCTTTGCCTACTAATCGTAAGGGCTATGGATTCTAGGTAGAAAACCTTCACCTGCATAACTATCTAATAACACAGCAATTAGATTTTTAGGATCTTCTGCAATGATAGGATTCATCAAGGCAAGGAAGTTCTTCACAACAGTTATAAAACGCCACATAATATTCCTCTAAAAAAAAATATTTTGTAGAGGTCTTTCCCTGTTTGTTATAGTTCCAGTTTGCAATTTTCAGAGGCAAGAAATCTCATTCTAAATCGAGGGTCCAACAATGTATACGTAGGTATTATATAGGCAATTTCTGGTACATTTGGACAATTTTTGAAATTTCGTGTTTTCGGGTGGCGGTGAGGTAGGGTAGGGATATTAAAACCTGTTTACGCGGCAAAATAACGAAAAAATGGTGAACCGAATAATTCGGCCGAATATCCGGTTCGGTAAAGCTTAAACCGAATAGTATTCGATATTCGGTTATTCGGTGTAACCACTATTCGGCGCATCACTAATAAAAATGAATGAATAAGCCCGCCAGCTTAAGATTGAACCTTTATTTGCCGTATAATCAAAACCTTTAGGTTATTTATTTGAAATTTGACGAGAACTGAGAACTTGCAGTGCAAATAAAGAATAAAATCCGAAAACTGGAAATTTATATTAGGATAGTATTACAGATAGTAACTATTACAAACTTATAATTATATTTCGATTCATATAAAATGCTCGCAAACTTAAGTTTGCCAGGTTTCATAAGTTGTAATTCCCGGTGACATAAAATCCGGAAATTGCTACAGAAACCTCGGTGGGCAAAAAACACAAAACCTCGACTGCATAAACCTATAAAGAAAGCAAGCCCAATAATTAATATAGGATTAATAGTCGGGACCCCCCAGTTTTCATTGGTTGAAGAATTATAGGTCCCGACTGCTAAAGATAAATGGTCTTGACAGACGGACAACGATGTGATCCTATGAGGGTTCCGTTTTTAACTTTAGAGGTACGGAACCCAATCACAATATTAAATACTAGTGTTTGTTAGTAACTTTGCAGATTTTAGCTGAAAGTTAAGAACGAAATGAAAAAAACATTAGTTTTTAACTTTTAAGTTAATTGTTCTCGTCTCAGACGTTAAGCTATTACGTTATTTATCAGATGTACAAAGAATCTACGTGGGCAAATTTTATCAAAATCCGTTCAGGGATTTTGGCGCGATTGATAAAAATATATAATTCATATAAAACCAAACACACCACATAACACTACTATTATACAATTTCTCTTAAATTGGAGGAAAGTGATTTAAAAAATCTTTCGCCATATTATCTTTCTCTCCTTTGCGATATGCGGTGTGGAAATATAAAAAGACGAAACTTTGTTCCAAATTCTTTTCTATCCCGCCAGCACATTCGCATGGTCGCATTCGCTAAATTGACACGCCCCAGGGACGCTCCGACGTTATGTAATCCATGGAAGTACGCAATATGCTTAATGCTTCAATTATTTATGACAGTACTAGTTCGTGTTTGCTATTTGTAATAGATCTTATACAAAAAGATACATTACATTACAGTACATTACATATTGTCCATCCGGACAGCCTGAAGCTAAATAATGATCCTCTTCCTGATTCTTCTATATATAGGATAGGCAAAGGAAAGCTGGTATTAAAACACTCTATTCCCCACGCACCATCTAATTTTAGAATCATTGTTTATTGAGTGGCGGAACTCAACGCCGTGCTTTATCTTAGTACCAGTGCGAAGAAATGAAAATAATGTATTCCGTCAATTGAGAATTGGACTTACAACTGTCGCTCTTAATAATCTTTATCTTTACTATATATATAATCGCATAATCAAATAGTTATGTTAAAAAAAAGTAAATTATCACAGGTTAACATTAATATTTTTTGCTAAAATTTTAAGATTTTTTCATAATAATATCCTAGAAATGGCTGACGTAGTTACCAAGGCAGCTGCGTTGAAAACGACTGGGACGGGTACGTCTGTCGCGTGCTTAAGGAGTATTGGACGAAAATATCTACAGATTCAACTCAAATGACAAATTAGCCGGCCTAAACGGAAATGGCGAAACAATATGGACCAGTACCGGCTTGACCGAAGCAAAATAGCATAAAATACGTAAAAATGTAAAAACTGGAGAGGGGCCCCTTTTCCAACAATGGGACAGTACAGGCTGGTATAAAAAAATATCTTAGAAGTACTCTATGTTAATAAAATTTCTTATAAGCCCTAATGTGAATGAAATAAGGGCGTCTCCCTTATTTCATATACATTCTGGTCGTCTTGGACGTAGCGTAGTTAGAAAGAGATAAGAAAAGATGTGTGGGTATGAAATCAAGCACACATAAGCGGAAAGATTTACTTAAGTTTTCTCATTAAGCCAATTCAATATTAGTCTCAGAGTTCACCTAATCTTAGAATTCTTACTACGTCTTGGTCATATACTCGTATGTATGTAAGTATTCGTTACTATTTATTATTTTTAGACCAGTTTTATTTTATATTATAGTCATGTATGAGTTCGGTGAATATTTGATTTATACATCAGCTGAGGATATTTCTAGGGCTATGTTGGACTTGCTTATTTGGTAATCTTAGTTTGTTTTTCTTTCAATGAGTACAAGATCCTGACTGTGATCTGACTGTCGTAGGTTTGCTTTTTGTAAGCAAAATCAACCACTATTGTCATAGATTAGTAGAAATCTATACGAAATTTATAAAAAATATAGGTATAGGTATAAAATAATATGTTAATTTTTTTTGTAAAATTGTAGTCATATCCATCTTTGTTCATTAATAAGATATTTAAAGTAAAAATATTTTATGAACAAATACTACGCCACAAAAAAGGAAAATGACTTGAAAAAAGAAATTATACGGAAAACAATTTATGCCAAAAGCAATCTAGATCGAATCTAAAGTATCCTTACGAATAAACTTTTAAATCGTTGTCGAAGTTTCGTTTGAGTGGCTATAACGGTTAGCTGACCTATGAAATTTATAGGTCACCGTTTTACTATTTTAGTGACGAACTTGAAATGTCGGTATTTCAACTTTACAAATGTTAAAATGTTAAATGTTAATAAAAACGAATAAAATATTATATTTCTTTTCCTGAGAAATTTTTAATATAAAGAAATAAATCAATATAAAAGCAAGTAATAACGAAGAGACATTTCGATTTTATGTCTATATGCTTGCGCTCAAGCAAAGAAGTTAGTGCAAACAAGGAAATTCATAAAAGCAACATTTTACGAGCTTTTTATTTAGTTTCGACTGTCTCTCTGTAATCAAATCTTCCCAGTTGTGTTTTGACCCACTTTTCGGTATCCGATGAACCTGATCAAGCTACCACTATTATCTTATTTATTGGTGACAATGATATGATACCTTTGAAATAGACCGGAATGAACATTTCCTTTTCATTTCAAAGCGTGTTAATATTTATAAAATAGCAACCACTAAAACTTATTTTTACAACTTATTAATTTTTTTATATAGAACATTCCCGTAATATTTCTGGGATCCGATATAAAGTCTTTATATGTATTCTGGATATGTTGACATTGTTTCTAATTTTGTTATAGATATTCCCGTATTGTCTCTGTAAAGGTGTCAGTAGGAGTCAACTGATTCGACCTACATGATGTAATACTCACGTCTCCATAATTGGTGAAGGCTACAATAAAATCACTATTTAACGTGTGTTTTAGTGTTAATTATGCAATTACTAACACTATAAATCATTATTATTTTCAATCTACCCTATTGACCTTAGCTCCTGACAATTTAGCTATAATACTATAATGCATAATTGAACAAAATTCGATGTACGCTTATATTTTTTAACTAAAAATAAAAATTCGTTCCATATTTAAATGCAGTTTTTTCACTAATAAACAAAGTGATTTAAGTAAGTTTGTGTTGCGGGCGTACGAAATATTAGTATAAATTATTAGTTTTGAAGTCATCAACCGTCGTCGACCGTTGAGGCATGCGAGTGAGCGTCCGACTCGCGCTTAACCGGTTTTTATTTTAAATACACAATTCCCCAAAGAAGGATTTTGTATCTACGCATATCGTAAAATTGGGACGTGTTTAATAAATAATGAATGCTGAAAATAAAAATGCTTAACACGTCTGTTTCATCCAAATCAAATACATCCAAATAAATATTAAATAACAAAAGAACGTTAGCGACCGAAAACCTTGACTTTGAGAGCGGAAAAGATTTACTAAGCGGAATTATGAATGTTAAACGGATAAATGTGGGTGAATCTGCCAATGTATATACAGAGTATCTATTTATATTTTTTTTATCTGGCTTTATATTAAAGTTTTTTTTTTATTATACTAAGCGTTTTAGTTTAGTTTAGTTTTTATGTAATGGTTCAATATTTAGGTTGCCGTCGTGGCACAGAGAAACAGCGTCTGATTTCATTGGTTGTGGGTTTGATTCAAGCCTCGGGGTAATATACGTCTATCTGGCTAGACAAAGCGCGGCGTTGAGTCTCGCCACACATATTTTTTTATAACTAGGGCAGACACTGAAGAACGGACCGTCTTAGCATTAGCACCAGGGTCTCTCTACGTGTCCTACTAGATATATGCGGCGTTCAGCGTAAAGTTTAAAATAATAAATAAAACGTAGGTTTCATATCGAAGAAATACCAAGGGATGTAGATTCAAATCTTAATCATTAATATTTAATAAGAATATCTAGTAAATATTTTTCGCCAAGTATTTAGGGTAAATGGGAAACGGAGGACCTTAATACTAGGTTCCCACTGCCTATACTGCTGCACGCGGGATACAATATGAAGCTGATTTTTTTTATAGGCAGAGCTCCATATAAAAATAAGTACTAAGGAAACATTCCATTATTTAAAAAGCAACGCACCAGCAGAGCTCCTCTGGTGTTACAAAGGGGGTGGGCAACGGTGATCACTCACCATCAGGTGACCGGTACGCTCGTTTCCCTTGTCTTTTCCATAAAACCAAAATTATATAGTATTTTCTGATTATTTTGTGTCTACATGTAGTACGGTGAAAACTTACATCCTTACAAGTGGAACTCTCTGCAGTATAAAGCTTTCTAAAGTTTCTTGCTGTACTAATAGAAAATGAAAGTAATTAATTGGTGAATGCACTGGTCCAGCATCGACTGGAATATTAGGTGGGATAATAATGCTATGATTGCTTATAGTGGCACCGTAATGCGTCTGCGTCTGATTGTAAACGCGATGGTTCTGGGTTCGATTCCCGCTCTGTTATAGTGTGGTGTTCGGTTCGGTTCCGCTGCTCAACGTGCAACTTACTTAAATATAAAGATATCTATGACAATGGTTTTTGTAGGTAATTAATCATTTAGGGTGGGTTTTGGTTAGATATAAAAAAGATTGCAGGTGTTCAATAGGACTTATCCTTCTCACTCTCTTTCTGTGTTCTTTTGAGGCTTATTATGTGTGCTTTTTGAGGGTTAATAAAACTACTGATTCAGCATTATTATAGCGATTATATGATAAAGCATTCATGCGAAAGTAATTACTGTAGCTGGAAAGCTTTTGTAATTAATGAAAATAAAAATAGTTTTAGATTTTTGTTTGACTATAATTGTACTAAAACTTAATTTCAAATATTGTTTGTAATTTTTCATATTATTTTCAGCCTATTGCCCTGCACTATAATGTGTTGGATACTAACTAAACACAAAATCGCCAGCGGAAAAACGTAGGAACAAATAAGTGAATTTTAAGAAATAGTTTTTTTAATAAGTTAAGAGATGGCGTCTGTACTAAGCTAATGTTTGCTAATATAGGAGTTTCAATTAAACAAAGTAGTTTCTGATATAATTTACAGATGTCGCTATTATGTTTACTATTTCAAATAGAACTTAATGCCTGCAGCAGGTGGCAGCACTAATTATTTATTTAGAAGCAGACGCTAGATGGCTCTATATATTTTATTAAATACCCTCGCTTCGGTAAACTTGATCTGCATTAAACGACCCTCTTTTATTCTCCCCTTCTCTAGAGATCAAGGCGAGTTCAATGAATCGCTTACGTAAGCTAAGGCACTATTAAACTACTGTTCTTTAGACTTAAGTTCGATGTTTAGTATACATGTTGGTTTCTTTTTAAGCTTTATTAGGTAGATGTGTTTTTTTGTGTTTTAATAATATACTAACTTAACTTAAGGGACATAAAAAATTAACTTAAGGGACGTAATTAATTAATTAATTGACGAGATTTAATGGAAGGTTTGATATGAATTGTGTAAATTTGACCCATTTTTACACTACATGTCATCTAAATGAATGCATCTACCAAAAATTATGGGATTGTATTAAGTATTAGTAGCCCGCATCTTTAGTAGGAACTTTTCTTTGTGCTCCCTTATACTTCGTAACGGGAGAGTTTTTATATATGTATATAGAATTATAGATATGTATTTAATTGATATCGACGCTTTCTATAATTCTAAATATTGCCAAAAATACATTACATAAAGAAAAATAACAAGGATACCAAAACAAAACAACTCCCAAATGGTAAACTCGGGAACAAGATAGCTTTATGTGTTTTCATTTGTCTAAAGTTAGATAAGATCAATTTTAAACTTTTCCTGATTGTTTGATTCTAACATCGCCTCGAATAAGAAAATACTTTTTCTAAGATTAATTTCCAGTAAAAAATCGCTCTCAATCTAAAAGTTACCGCAATTATTTGTCTAGAAAAATCAGAAATTCTATTTATATGCTTGAGATTACTTTTATGAATGACAATACTTCTAAATTATAGAGATAGTCATTGGTCATTGATACTACAGAGATTGTTTAGGTTTCGACTCACAACCGTAGCGCTATGATTGTAGGTTCGATTACCACTTGGAGGAATGAATTATTATCTCCTTGCTCCGGTAAGAAGATAAAAAGTTCGGCTTTAAGTTCCGTTCGGCATTAACTACGCCGAAGCCTATACTGTAAAAATAATATGTATGTATATGCATGTGAAGTACACGTCAATGACAAATATATTGGGATGTGAAATCAGAGATCAGCACTAATTAAATTTTCAGAATAACTGGAGCCGTAACATCAGTAATTAATATGTCGCGTTCGTATGCACCGATATGTTCACATGTGTCCATAAACAAAATATATGTTAATTATATGCAGTAATAAATATATCAATTAAAAGTACGTTCACTTGATCTGTTTTTATTTAAATGAAAAGTCATATCTTTAGTAAGTAATTTGAGGCTACCATAAGGCAAAGATCATATTTGAATTATTTAAATTTTCCCAATCCCCAAAGTAGCTCTTGCAATGTCACAAAAATTGATAGAGCATAGAAAATAGTGCCTCTACATTAGAGTCTCTTTGCGGAAGATTTATAAAGCTAAAAAAAATTATTGACGCCGGACGTGGCACAAAGTGTGCCTGTAAAATCGATTGGTTGTGGGTTTCCTAGGAACACTAGGTTTCCTCTGCGTACCCTGCTGTGTGCAGGATACAGCGTGAAGCTGATAAAAAATGAAAATGGCTACATTTAGGGGTTACATAATTTTTCGTACATATTATTTTTTATTTCAATAAATAATACTAATAAAGAGACATTTATAAATTGGCAAATCAAAGCTATATTAGCAGTTAAAAATGCGCTTATAAAATCAATACCATTTTAAACTCTGGAAGCAAATTAATGAATGAAGCTTCAAACCCGAAAGGTCTTTTGATTGAAACAAGTTTGAATTTTTACCGTCTAACACTAATTTCATATTGTTGCATCGTCGATTAATATGATAATAAGAGTATCTTGTTTACACGTAACATTCTTACAATCTTTAAAACGGTTTATTGAGGTCGTCGTGGCGCAGGGGCACAAGCCTGTGACTGTAAGCGCGACGGTTGTGGATTCAATCCCTACTCGGGGGAATAAAATATTTAATATACCGAAATAGAAATTTCGGTTATCGAGGCAAAACTTGGCTTTGAGCTCCGCCACTCAACACGTAATATCTAGAGAATTTGGTGGAAAGTGGGGAACGGAAATGTTCTAATAGAAACGGAGTTCCTTAAAATTAGATTCCCAGGTTTTTTTTTAAATTTAAAGTGTATCTATTAACTTAAAAATATATAAAAAAACAAGTAAATTATAAATATAGTGTACAGATTTTCGTGATTCAACGTGTTTCAACATTTGTAAAGTTTTATTCCACACTTAGGAAAGAAAAAAAGAAAAATACTTATTTAGGAAACGTATAAAAATTTTGAAAAATTTTTATACGTTTTCTAAATAAATATTTTTCTTAAAAATCTTCCTACAGAGATATTAACAACATAAATAAGTTGTAACAAGCGTATAAAAATTTCAACGCAGCTTGGCGAGAACGCATGGCTTAGTGGTCAGAGGGCCTGGTCGGTTTCCAGGAGGCGCGGCTTCAAGTCCCGCTGCGTTCAAATTTTTATACGTTTTCTAAATAAGTGTGTTTCAACATGTTTGTTGAAAGGGTTTGTTGAAACTTTCTGTAAGGGAGCATTCAGATTCGCATTCAGAACATATAGACTTAAGTAAATCTGTTTAGACGAAGTGGGACGTTAACGTTTACTCTAAGGGATATTTCTTTCTTTATATACGAGTATAACTATTATAGAATGTTGAAATCTTTAATTGTCGTTACTTTTCACAACAAAATAGCTTTCTAATTAGGTATAGGTGTTATTCAAAACACGACTTTTGCATATTGACTAACTATCTTCTTTGGTCTGTTCCAATTAAAATTTTAGTTTGCTACCTTTTTTTTTTCGTCTAGGCGAATTAGCTGGTGTGCTATGCTCGGAGCTCTCCGCCGCGTACTCTGTGCCACTGCTATCTAACCCTGGCGCTAAGGAGAGGATGTTGCCAGCCGGACATCTCTCCCGGCTTCTACTACGTTGCCATCGACTCTGAAATAGAAGTATATAGAATATTTTTTTGTTAATAAAACTAAATACATATTATTTTTACTTATTTAAGGCCTATGCTTATAGTTAATAATCAGCNCCCTCACTTTTAGATGTATCCTATCTTCAGATTGGTTGCCTGGAAGAGATCACTTTTAGTGATAAGGCCGCCTTTGTGCATATTATATTCTAAAAACTGATGTAATCAATCCTATATAAGTGTGCAATAAAGACTTTTTATCTTATCTTATCTAAGTCCGTTGAGACTACTCGTGGGGCAGTGGCACAAGCACGTGACTTTACACATGAAGCGAAAAAGATAATTAAATATGTTATTCGTACTGTTTACTATGAAGTTTTTTTTAGCGTCACGCTATCCCGCACGTATCCCGCACACAGCAGGGTAGTCAGAGGGAATCTAATGTTAGAAAGTATGTTCCCCAATTTCCGCAGAATTCTGGAGGCATTACGTGTTGACTCAATGCCGCGCTTTGCCTCGACACCAGAGCGCAGAAAATAGAAATATTAAATATTTCATTTCCTCAGGTAGGGACTGAACCCACAATCAGTCGCGCTTACAGACACACTTTGTGCCGCTGTCCCACGTCTGGCCTCTGCTACTACCACTATAAAGTTAATAGAGCTATAAGACGCTTTGTAACGCGCTTAAAAGATTAAGACTAAACTATTCTATAATAAGCCAGTTTTATCGCTGAACCTTGAATGCCTTATTTAAACTTTAAGCCTTTATTTTTCATAGGACCGCCATATCAAGGACAAATTAATACATTACAAAATGCAATTGCAAACCTTTTATATGCAGTTTTATGTATAGTGCATACGAGTATGTTCTTCAAGTTGCAAATATCTTTTGTCACACTATACTATAGTGTTCAATTCAATTCAATGAGTTCGCGTGTAAAGCGCGTCACTAACTAAACAAAAGATATAAGAAAAATATTTTTCATCACGATGTTCTCTTTTTACTACCCCTAAAAGTGTTTGATTATTCGTTTTGAAATTTTATTTTTTTGAAAATATTATCTTTTATTTCCTCGAGTCGGGATCGAACTCACAACCTGTCGCGTTATCAATCAACATGTAGTATATAGCCTTTCCCGTTAATGCTCGTATGTATTCTATAGAACACAAAAATAATTTTCCTATTCGACTAATAGTTTAAGAGATTACGTATCGACGTTTAACCAAACAAACTATTAACTTTGCATTTTTTTTACTTTTTTTTAGTTTTACGCTGTTTCCCTCAGATAGCAGGGTAGGCAGAGGGAACCTGGGAACCTAGTGATTTAAGATTAAGTGCCACTTCACCCCGTTCTTATTAAGACACTTCTGTTTCACACTTTGTAATATTGGTATACATTTTATAGTATATATTATTTGCTACAAATCAAATATCACAGTCGCTTACATAATTATTTAACAAATAATATTATAATAAAAGTTCTTATTTAAACACTCTAGAAGTTAATCAACAGTAGACAAACGAATAGAAGGATAATAAGCAGCATTGAAGGCGTATCGAGAAAGATATATCAAGTAGTTTTCTGTTAGGGCATAATGCTCTGATAAGTCGAGGGGACGTTCACAGTTGCAATAAATATAAGATAAGTATGTGCAATGCATGTGTTTGTATCGATACCTAAAATATAAATAATTAAGTGAATGTAAATTGATGTTGACGTTTAGTTAATCCATAGCAGTCATCCAACATCTTCGTCTCCATCTATTTCTTCATCAGTAAAAGTCATTGTACTTCTTTCACTCATTTAAAAATTATGTTTCCTACATCTTATTCTGAGGAAACACTTCTATATAATAATATATTTTAACGCTAGTCTCTAAATTTGTTTACGTACATTTTAATCTTAAATTTTTAGTGATATCAATTATCAAATTTAAATTTTCTAAGTCCAGCAGTTTCGCCTGTCGTGCGTGCGTGCGATTTCCTAAAAACATTTTAAATCAACAACTCTCTACTCCCTCTGCCTACCGGGTTATCTGTAGGATACAGCGTGAAGTAAAAAAACTCACTCTATCCACAGTAGAATAGTAATAGATCTGCTAAAAAAGTGTGAAAAAAAAAAAAAAAAAAAACAATTTCAAAAATCACAGTACGTAAACCTATCGTCGAAAACACATGTATAAGAGTCACTTCGAAACTGACACGTCAGTCACTCGTAATGTCAAACGTCTTAATGAATGCATGAGGAATTGGGATCAAGTGCTTTGAATACGGTTACCGTGACAAATTATTACGTCATCAGTTAAGCTATAAGCAGTTCTACTTAATCAAAAACTACTCCTCCCTCCTCTCTCTACCTGCACTGCTGTCTGTGGGATACAGCGCAAAGCTAAAAAAAAGAAAGCCACTCTATCTACAGCAGACTAGTAAGCAAAATGCTGAAAAAGCCTCTTTCAAAAAAAATCGAAAACCGCAGTAGCTATACCTACAATTGGAAATATTTGCGCTAAAGTCACGTCGAAGCATGCGTCAGTTTATATTAAACGTCTTAATGAATGCAAGAGGAATTGGGATCAAGCGCTTTGAATACAGCCACCGTGATAAGTTACAGAATCATCAGTTAAGTTATGAATAATTCTAATATTATCGACAACTCCTCCCTCCTTCCTCTGTTTACACTGCTATCTATAGTTAACAATCTGAAGTTGAAAAAAAAACCACAAAGAGCCACTCCATCTACATACAGGCTACTAAGAAATGTGCTAAAAAACTATGAAGCAAAAAAAAAAACCAAAATTACAATAACAATACCGACCCACGTCGAAGCACGTGTCAGTCACACGTAATATCAAACCTCTAATGAATGCAAGAGGAATTGGGATCGAGCGCTTTGAATACGGCCACCGCACCGTGACATGTTACAGCGTCATCAGTTAAATTATGCATAATTCTGACAATAACTCGTTTGCACGTTAATTGGTAATCACGATTGTAAGGGTTGTACTATATCCTATATACGAATAATATAATGCTTATAATATAATGTCATAGAAACGTGGTTAAATTTCAATCGTAGTATTGAACGTATTTGAACATTTATCTATATATTATATTAGACTAGCGGCCCACTCGCGGCTTCGCCCGCATACCACCTATATTTTTTTAATTTGCTTCATTTGCCAAAAAATTGGTTGTGTAATTTATATATTCAACCATGAACAACTTGTACTCATAATATAATAATTCTGAGAAAGTGCAAGAATTACGCGACTGCTTGAGGTGATGTCAGCGGCCCCCACAGCACTCGAGCTTTGGCTTGCACCCGTTATTTAAGAAATGTACTTTTCTCGAAAAGTATATGACCAAATTACATGATATAAAAGCCAAAGTTTATATTCATTACATCTCTTTGATGATGGAATAATTTTCATTAGTAAGTTTCTACATGAATGTAAAATAAAAAGAAGTGAAATATCACCTTGTCATTTTAATATATATTTTTTTGTCACAAAATGCCTTATTGTCACTTATTTATAAGAGATAGATAGATATATGCATTGCTGACTTTTTTTAGAACTAATAAAATTGAATATTTTTGTCGTACAACGTACTGACATATAATGTATATATTTTTCCAGCGCACGCAAAAAAGCAATTAGATGGTGTTCCTTATTATGGTTATTTCGTTATTTAAAGCTAACTGAGAATTATACCGTAATGTTATATGGCCTGTAGCACTCCTGAAGAACGCAGCTTCCATAAAAAACAAAAAGAAAGTAAATCGGACCCGTAGATCCAGAGATCTTAGCGTTTGAATAAACAAACTGTTCTGTTTTATTATAGTAGTATAGATAGAACTTTATATTTATCCTTTAAAAATAAAAAAAATGTGTCTAATGACTAAACGTATGAAACGTATTTGTGCGTAGCTTTATTTTAGGTTCTCGGTATTTCCCGCATGTGGAGGAAATCGAGTGTTAAGATATGCCGTTCCAGTGGGAAATTTCACTCAATTTTCCACATTGCGTGTTGGGTGGAGTACATCGCGCTTAATAGTTAATATAAGGTAGAAGAAATAAGCTATATAAGATATTCAAGCGTATAATAATTTCAACGTAGCTCAACAAGAACGTATAGCGTACCCAATTGGCTCTCTAGCCAATCAGCGCTCTGCACCTGGACGATTTCTAAGGAATCGAAGCCCGCTACGCTCAAATTTGTAATATGTTTTGAAATATTTAAATGTGATTATTAATTATAATTTAAATATTTAAAATGTTGAAATTATAATTAATCATACACCTTCCAAAAAGTCCCTTTTAAAAATAAATTTATATTGATGGACGAAAATAACAAAAACATTTATATAATTGAATAAATGAAACGGACGCATTCGAACTAAAAATATGGACAGTCTGCGTTCAATTGGAAATTGAATTCGAATAGCAGTTTTCATTTAAATATAATTTTCAATTACTCACGAAAAACAAGTTTAGCACGATCAATTGACTGAGGCAATTATTTAAAGTTCTAAGTGTAAGTTTAGAATTTAGTATCCTATGATTAATAAATAGTTTAAAATATGAATTGTTAATGAGGTCATCAGCGCAGCGGGACAGCGTCTAGCTATAAACGCAACGGTTGGGAGTTCGATTATCACTTGAGAGAATGAACTATTTTCATATTTTCGTTTCGGTAACAAGACAAAATGCGGTGTTGAGTTCCGACACTCATAACACATGCAGTTATTTAATATAAACGTGGTAAAACGGTAAAAGCTCTCAACTATTTGAAATCCTCCGCTCTGCGCTCTGACCACAAAGCCATACGTTCATATCAAGTTACTTAGAAATAAACTTGTAACTACTTTTCAAGAGGCACGGGTTTGAGTCCCGCTGTCTTATTTATGCTTAATCTTTTATATAAACATTGAGATTTTAATTACCTTCAAATTATTAAAGAAATGTTGTGTTCTATGTACCACGGAGAGTGGTGCGTGGTGGTGCGCGGACCGAGCTCGCGGCGGCGCCGTCTGTATGGGCGATGAACATGATAACTCAGATGCTGACTTCGATAATCTTCCCGATAGCGCCTCTGACCGCTCTGAAACAAATACATGAACATATAGGTGTGTTTTAAAATGAGGCCAGTCGTGGCGCTATAGGTTGAGGATTCGATTCCCATTTGAGGAAATGGATTTTACTCGTTCTGGTAACAAGGCAAATGGCGGCGTTGAGTTTCACCACANGTTTTGGTAACAAGACAAAATGCGGTGTTGAGTTCCGACACTCATAACACATGCAGTTATTTAATATAAACGTGGTAAAACGGTAAAAGCTCTCAACTATTTGAAATCCTCCGCTCTGCGCTCTGACCACAAAGCCATACGTTCATATCAAGTTACTTAGAAATAAACTTGTAACTACTTTTCAAGAGGCACGGGTTTGAGTCCCGCTGTCTTATTTATGCTTAATCTTTTATATAAACATTGAGATTTTAATTACCTTCAAATTATTAAAGAAATGTTGTGTTCTATGTACCACGGAGAGTGGTGCGTGGTGGTGCGCGGACCGAGCTCGCGGCGGCGCCGTCTGTATGGGCGATGAACATGATAACTCAGATGCTGACTTTGATAATCTTCCCGATAGCGCCTCTGACCGCTCTGAAACAAATATATGAACATATAAGTATGTTTTAAAATGAGGCCAGTCGTGGCGTTACAGGTTGTGGATTCGATTCTCATTCCAGGAAATGAATTTGACTTGCTCTGGTAACGAGGCAAATAGCGGCATTGAGTGTCACCACACAGCTCGCCATGCGTCCAGATTTCGGCGGTAAGTGGGTAACCGAAGTGTCTTAATGGGAACGAAGTGTCTTTTTATTAAGTTCCTAGGTTTCCTCTATTAAGACACTCCATTCCCATTGGCACACTTCCGTTCCCATCATATAATACGTTTTAATCACTTTAGTGTAAAGTTCCTATCTTTACTTCATTTGCTTACCAAATCATAAGAACTATTATAACTAACTAACTACTAACTTAACATATAATAAACATAGACATTTTATCAATAACTTTTAAATATTATAAAACAAAAAAAACTACATATAACTTTTCTTATTCAAATATATTAAGAAAAATATTTTAAAAGTAAAAAAGGGTATGTAACAAAAGTGTTTTAACCTAATAAAACTTTTACTTTTACTATTTCAATGAATACATCATTACTATTAATGAATTTACCGATTCTGATCATCCCACATTCGTAGAACTGTACTGGGTTCTAAAAGGTTTATTCACGCGTAGTAATTGGCTTTTTTATTGAATACCCACGCAGTCCTTCTGGATGAAAAAATCAAATCAAATCAGCTTCGCGCTGTATCCCGCACACAGCAGGGTAGGCAGAGGGAACCTAGTGATAAGGCACTCCGTTCCCCACTTTCTGCCGAATTCTGGAGGCATTGCGTGTTGACTCAACGCCGCGCTTAACCTCGACACCAGAGCGAAGAAATGGAAATATAAATTTAAGTAAATTTCATCTCCTTGAGTAGGGATCGAACCCACAACCAATCGGTTTTACAGTCACACTTCGTGCCACTGTGCCGCGACTGGCCTCATCAGTCATTTTAAAAGTATATTCATCCTTCTGGATGAATATACTTTTAAAATGACCTAATATTGACTGATATGTGTTAAAATTACACCACTATTCTACTAAATAAATACTACATTTTATATGTACAACCGTACTCTGACCTAACTTTGAATGCTTTTAAAAAATTATAAAAATATATTTATTTGAAGACAGTAGTGATGCAAGAGCACAAAGTGTGACTGTAAAATCGGCGGGTTGTAAGTTCGATACTCGCTCGAGGAAATAAAATATTTATTTATATTTATATTTTCAGTTCTTGTCTGTGGGCAAAGCGCGGCGTTGGGTTCCGCCACTCAATACGCAATACCTCCAGAACTCGACGGAAAGTTGGGAATGGTGTGTCTTATCACTGGGTTCCTTCTGCCTACCCTGCTGTGTGCGGAATATAGCGTGAAGCTGATTTATTTCAGTCCGTTCAGAAATATAACTTTCGCGTTATGTTGTTGTTAAGGGTCAAAATAAGTATTTTCTTAAAGTAAAAAATGATTAGATGATATTTAATGATAATTATTTATTACATTCATAAGCACTATAATTAAATATATTACAATATCTCTTCTCTGGTATTTAGCTCCGCGACTTAGGGAGTATCTACTATAATGTCATTTAAAAATATTCCTGGTGCATTTAACTTTTGACCCTTTTGCCGTACCGCGTGCTTGAGTAGGCTTCAAGACGAGATAGTGTGCGAAATAATGTATTACCATGAAATAAATGTAGTAAGCACAATAAAAACGTTATATTTACTATACTGTACCCTTTAAAGAAGGAACCTTTATAAGATCACTTTGTTGTCCGTTTGACTGTCAAGAGTCTTTATTTCAGGAACGCTTGGAGATATTGAGTTGAAATTCAAACGATATACTCATCTCTAAGGATCTCAAATCTACCCAATGATTTCCTGAATAAAAAAATATAAAAAAAAATTAAAAAGATATGGCCCTTTATATCGCAAAAAACGCGTATTTTTACACTATCAAGGGAATCAATATCCATAGGCTACTTCCAGTTGACCTAGAATTATGAAATTTAGCAGCTAGCATCTACAGGTAGTATTAGTACAGGAAAATATCTGAAAATTATATATTTGTGGTTAAATCCTAAAAAATGATGCCTTAAATAGCAAAAAATACATTTGTTGACACTATAAAGGGAATCAAAATTAATAGGATAGATCCGGTTAACCTAGAATTATGAAATTTTGTAACTAGTATCTACACATAGTACTTACGTTAGGAAAAAATCTGAAAACTATAGATGTAAATTTGGGTAAATCCTAAAAATAATAGAATTAAAAAGGGGACAACATTTGGTATTAAAGCCGCTAGTTACAGTGAGATATCAGATGAAAGGGCTCTGGCTAAGCTAAGCTTGAATATCAGAAAAAAGCTTAAGAATTCCATTATTTTACGGAACCCTCGGTGAGTGAGCCCGACTCGCACTTGTCCGGCTTATATATATAAAAAAGCTGGTACTTATATGCATATACTTATATGCATATTATATATAAATATATGTAAAGCTAGTACTTATATGCATATTATATTTACAAATTTATATTCGTATTCTATGAACATTTAAATTGTACACAATATAAACAAAAATATAGCCAGTCACTGATTATTCAAACTTTCTCTGACCTCCATATTGAAGAGGCTATCCAAAAGATTGAAGAATTCAAATGTAGAGCAAGCTTATAATAGGGAATAGTTCGTTTTCGGAATGTTTGAGCATTTTATAGTAGTAAATAAAAAAAAGTCAAAAAAAGTGAGGCCAGTCGTGGCGGCGGCACAAAGTGTGACTGTAAAACCAACTGGTTGTGGGTTCGATCCCCACTCGGGGAGATGAAATATTTACTTAAATTTATATTTCCATTTCCTCGCTCTGGTTCGAGGACAAGCGTGGCGTTGAGTTCTGCCACTCAACACGCAATGCCTCCAGAATTCGGTAGAAAGTGGGGAACGGAGTGACTTAACACCAGGTTTCCTCTGCCTACCCTGCAGTGTGCGGGGTACAGCGTGAAGCTGATTTTAAATAAAAAAAAATGAATAATGCTCTTCCTCTAACTACCCTGTTATTTGCAGGATACAACGTTTCTCCTTCACGCTTACGTGCTCGCTTAAGCTTAAGCTCAACAGACACTCCGCTCCCATTAAGACACTACCGTTATTCATTTTCTGCCAAATTCTGTCATGTTGAGTGGCGGAACTCAACGCCGTGCTTTGCCTCGTTACCAGAGCGGGGAAGTGAGTGAAAAGCGAATCAACAACATTCGCGCTTACAGTCACACGGTTGTGCTTCTGCACCTCGACGGCCTCCCAGTAAATATATGATATATTTATACAACGAAATGTAAGTATATTTGTAGCATTAAATAATTTATTTCTTAGTTAGATTCCACTGTGTTTATAGCTGAAACGTATATATTATTTGAACCAATACCAATATAATAAATTAAAGCAACTAGCACGAGCGTAAATATAACTGAACAAATAGCAATTATTTTCTGTTCAATACTTTCATTCTACTAATATTATAAATGTGAATGTAAGTTTGTTTGTTACGTTTTCACGACAAAACTACTCAACCGATTATCATGAAACTTTATACACATATTTTTAGATGTGTTAGAAAGGACAAAGGATAGTTTATATTAAAAAATATATAATAAGTTTTTAAAAAAAATTGGCTATATCATCAAAATAAGTTCAAGCGACTGAAGCCGCGTTTGACTCAATATAAGATTGTAGTACATATATAAAAACACGAATGGTTTTATAATTTCGCAGGGGAAGCCGCGACCTGATCGCTAGTAGATATAGATATATAATAAATTATACACTTTGGAGAATAAATATAAAAATTATGTACACTACGAATAGTATGATGGCTTTTAAATCATTATAAGTAGTAGCCAATCGTGGTGCAGGGGCACAATATGTGATTGTAAACACGACAGATTGTGGGTTCGATTTCCACTCAAGGAAATAAAATATTTAATATTTTCATTTTTTCGCTTTAATGTCGAGGCAAAGCGAGGCTTTGGCCTTCCTTACCTTATCAAATCAGAAAATAAAATTAATTTTCTACTCCGATGGGAATAAGAACCACAATCATCACGGTTACGAACAAACGCCGCCCCACGATGGCTTTACATTTTTAAAAATAAAAGGAGAAAATAATTTAACTACTAATAGTCCTCTGCCCACCCTAGTATATTTGAGATAAAGGTGATGCTGAAAGAGAAAGTTATATTTATAATATATTTAAAAAATAGAATTTAAATATTGGAATCTTCCCGAGAATAATTCCACGATCCACGATGATGTTGTGAAATATATTTTACGTCCGAAATACGTGCTAAATTAATATATCCTCGTACATTAACATTGGCATAGCTGCTACCTCCCACGGGGCTATTTCACAGTCATACAAATTTAACGATGTATGCTAGCCACGAACAAACGTTAGCTCTGTGAGAATTTGACGTAAATATATTTTTCTATTAGGTATAAAAGTTACTTTGGGTTGGGTAAAGAGGAGAATTCAGTTTATTATTTTGATAGACGAAGTATGGATTGAACGGTTCATTCGCTTTTATTTATTTAATAAATATATCAGAGTTTCTTCTATAAATCTCAAAAAAAATGTTAGAGGAGACCAAAAAAATTAAGCACGAAAAAAGAAGAAGACCAAGATAAACAATGTTCTTAGCTTTAGGTTGACTCTGCCTAATTTACTTAACTTATGTGAGGGATGTGTAAAGTAAAAAGATATGGGATATAAATCTAAATTTATGTATATTTTATGATATTGTTTACAGTAAATAAGAAGTTTTCAGTCGTTTGGTCATTTCCCAGACCGGGGAAGATCTTTTTTTTTTTAGCTACACGCTATATCCCGCATATAGCAGGGAAGTTCCCATTAAGACACTTCCGTTTCCCGTTGCGCGTTGAGTAGCGGAACACAACGCCGAGCTTTACTTCGTTACTAAAGTACCTTTCATGTTTATGCCCCTGCGCCACGACTGGCTTCAGGGAACTGGAAGAACTTCCTTAGAGTAAAATTACTTAATTATGTGTACACATATAACACAACTGCACTATAGTTAAGTATTCTTACGTCATTCATAGGTACGTACAATATGAATAATATATTTTTATTGACGCCGTAGCCGCAAATATTTTCTAAACATGCAATTCTTGCAGTCACGAATGCCATATGGGAAATATTAAAAAGCATTAGCTCCACCTCACAAACATTTTTAAAAAACGAAATGTTTTGTCAGTGTTTTGTTTGATGAAATGGAAAACAATATAAATTTATAATGTATTAATTAATTAATAATAATATTACATCTCTGCCTATTCCGCTGTACCGTGTGGTATACATCACGTTATAGTAGTGGCGAGTTGTGACCCCTCGGTCCTGATTCTTTCGGTGGGGAATTATAATGTATCCTCCGCCTCTGGCTTGCATTTATTGGTCGGCATAGTGGAGCGCAAGAGCTATATGCTTGAAAGGGTGGAAGTGCTCAATGTGCATAATAGCGAGGAAACCCGCTCACTCCTCTAGCTCCGCTCTTGGTAGTGGACCACACCTCTCCACATCTTTAGCCGGCCATAAACCGTCGCTGTCTTTGTCTTTGGGGCCAATCTAGTGGGAAATTCACCGTCCGCCAATATCAATTTGAGACGTTGAATAGGCGGACGTCCGTTAGTTCTTCAATAGCTTAGATCAACACTTTAAGCTTATATAGCAGGGTAGGCAAAGGGAACCTATCCTCATATAACCTATATGCTACTAGATGTTAACTTTACGCTGTAAATCTCACAACAGAGTAAGCAGAGGGAACCTGGGAAAACACTCCCTTCCCCATTAGGACACTTCCTTTTCCCATTTTCCGCCGAATTTTAGAGATATAGCGTGTTGAGTGGCAAAATTTAACGTTGCGCTTTGCCACGACGCCAGAGCAAAGATATCATAAATATTACTTTTTCTCGAACTATAAATCGAACCCGCAACCTATCACGTTTATAGTCACACACTTGTACCCCTTGCGCATAGACTTCACTTGAGACACTTGATTGAGTTGTCAATAAATATTTTATAATATTCTGTTCGTTCTTCAACATGTTATACAAAAGACGATGGCATACATGACATTAGAACGAGACACAAAGATAAACTTGTAACTTCAATTTACCGCCTCAAAAATAAAATAAATCTGTAGTGGGTCTGAATATACGAGTCCATGATAAGATTCTTCAATGTGTTTTAAAATTACCACTGCAGAATATTAAGTAACCGTAAAAGCAACGTTAATTATGAAAGCTTTTACTCTGTCCAAGATTATTCAAAGGATAAAAATGTGTTGATTTAACACCATTTGAATTTCTTGCTTTCTTTTTTTTCAGCTTCACGCTATATCCCGCACACAGCAGGGTAAACAGAGGGAACCTAGTGTTAAGACACTCCGTTCCCCACTTTCTGCCGAATTCTGGAGGCATTGCGTGTTGATTGGCAGAACTCAACGCCGCGCTTTTGCCTCGAAGCGACGAAATGGAAATATAAATTTAAGTAAATATCGAACCCACAAGTGTCATGCATAGAGTACCGACACAGCCGCATTGTGTAATAGTATGTACCTCGGATATAAGTTAATAATAAATAAATAAATAAAATAAAATATGCGTGGCAATATACATAAATAATATAATTAAATATGAATAATAAGAACTATACATTTTTAATACCATATTAATGGAGACGAGTTCTTGTATTGTCGTCCCGAATGTCGCGACCGTCGTTCTGTCTATATAGGTGGTGGTGATGCTCGGAAGGCAGCGGTCGAGTCGAACTCTTAAGTACTACGGTACTAATAAATATGATCCACATAAAGACTCGTACCAAGTATAAATATAATATATAATTCGAAGCCTATAATGGCACGATCTTTTAGGATCGAATTTCTTATAAAGGCAATATATGTGTAGGAGCGACACATACCTTACCTTCGGAAAGATCACACACAAATGTCCCGGAGAGTTCAATAAGACTGTTGCAGCCGCAGTCTGGTAGGAATTCACAGTGTATAACTACTTCGCAGTTATAGTGGAGAGGAAGATAGGACGCGCTCTTGGCTTATCTTCGGACGAGCTTCGAGTTATGACAATGTCATATTGTCGAGTTATCTAAATAACTGACACAAGAACAACTTCTGATGGCAAATATCCTATTAAAGCGATACCTTCTAATGGCATAATATAAAATTCTTAATACTGTTACCTCTGAATTTCTAAAAGATTTTGGGTTCTTCACGATCACAACTATAAACGATTCTGACCACTAGACACATCACGAGCCAAGGCATTATTTATTAAATAATATTTTCAAAGGTGTTTGGGATATTAGTTACAATTGGCCCAAGAAAACCTTTTCGATTTATACAAAAAAATAATTAAAAAAACGCCTTAATGGATATACTTCAGTGTTGAGAAAGTTAAATCAAATAAAAATAACGGTTAATTGATACTAAAGAGTATTTACTATATAAATACAGATAAAAATTAATATTTTATTGAAAAATATTTAAAAACACGTTCGACGCTAATTGAAAAAAATAAAAGTAATTTAATATCGGTTATTGCATGAATGAAGCATAAAATAACCAAGTTTTTATGAAAGCTTTTAATTAAATATGAGAATGGATATGCCACATTTGATGAAATCACATCATGAGAGCTCAGTCGCGTCATATTTATGGTAGTTGTTGGTTCAAAGTCAAAGTCAAAATCATTCATTTTCAGCGAAGAAATGAATTTATAATAATAAAATCCCTAATTACACCAATAGTGGTTTTCTTCACATAATTGAAATACTGAATTTCTTTTGAATATGACAAATAATTTTAATGTTTTGTTAGATACACAATTCACCGTCATCATCCTTTTATAACGTTGTGAAAATCCAAGAGAGATTCCACAGTAAATGGAGCATCGAGGGCCCTTATCGTCGTTTAGCTTCAACGGATGCCAAACAATTTGAAATTCGCATCGAAACTTCTCTTTTATCCCATTGTATAGTTCTCACTGAAAAAGCTAATAAATAATGTGTTTTATTCAATTTTGTTTCTTTTTTTTTATTTAGGAAATCATTTTGAAATTGGTCTTCAAAAAGTTATAAGCCACAAAGTCATACTTAAATAAAAATTTATAAATTATCATATAGAAGTGTAATTTAGCTTTACCCTTTATCCTTTTATGTAGATCAAGAGAATGTAATGTGTAAATTTCGTTCTCTATTTTCCACACGAATTCGAGACACTACTTATTGAGTGGCAGAATTAAACGCCGCATTTGACTTACTAACGCGAGGAAATGAAAATCATTCACAAAAAACTACTCGGTCTAGCCATGGTCCATCATGATTACGATTGGATGCTAAGATTTGTATATATTATCACATCTATTTAAAAGATTAAAGAAATATTTTTAAACATTTTTAAAGTGTTATTCCACACTTAGGAAAGAAAAATACTTATTTAGAAAACGTATAAAAAGCCTGGTCGGTTTCCAGGAGGCGCGGGTTCGAGTCCCGCTGCGTTCAAATTTTTATACGTTTTCTAAATAAGTAAGATTAAAGAAAATTCTTGAATACACAATTTGCAGAAAACTTTCTATTTTTAGTACAAATGATCTAGTTCATTCTGTTTATCTGTTCTTTTTTACTTTCTCCAAACCACTGCGCACATTTAGTAACGAATCTCGATTCGTCGATTTTAAACATTCGTTAATGCTACCGCAATGCAGAAGAAAGTCCTTTGACAAAGTAAGTTTCTCATTTTAAACATTAAAAGAGTTTTAAATAAACTGCTCTAAGTTTTGTATGTATACTTACCTTATTTATTTTCAATAGTAAGTAATACAGTGTTTTATATATTTTAGAAACAAAATTACTCGATCGATTGTCATAAAACTTTGTACCTATATTCTTAGAGGTAGAGGTAGAAAGGACATAGGATATTTATTTAAAAAAATATATATATTATCCGTTGTCTATAATATAAAAATAAATTTAAGTAAAAATTAACATAGTGAAATATGTTGTTATCTAATTAGTTTTTACAATTCAGTAAAGAACTCTCTGCACTTTTTCGAAAAAATATTAGTCGAAACAAATAAAAACAGCTAGGTCGTATTCGAAAAAAGTCATCCTCAAATAAAAATGAGGAGGTTGAGTACTTTTCTTATAAATATTGTTTTTAAACTTTGTTTCAGAACGTTATGAGATGTTAGTGTAAATAGATTGGGCTAACTCAACACGCAATGCCTTCAGAATTCGGCTGGAAGTAGGGAACGAAGTGTTTTAATAGAAGCAGAATGTCTAGATACACTAGATTCCCAGGTTCCTTCTCTGTATCCTGCTATGTGAGGAATACATCATGATACATCGTGAAGCTAAAAAAAACATTTTAAGTACAGTATGCTACCAGGATACTGTAATTTTCTTTGTTTTTCAAAATTATAGATTAGTATATGCATAAAAAAACATTCCAATAAAATTCACAGTAAAAGATTTAATGTTTGTTATTACAGAAAGAGAATTTATATAAGAAAATGATAGCAGAAATCATGCTTTAGAGGCAATTTTTATTCGCGTACAATTCTTATAAACATAAATCGTTTATAACGAAGCTGTGTTTATATCACATCAAATATTTACTTTTAGATCCTTGAATTTTTCTTATTGCCTTGTCTACTATAACTAAATATTTTCGACTTCCTTCCGTAATGGGGATAGTTAGGAAATTTTAATAGGTGCAGTCTGCGAGGTCTAAGGTGAGCTGTGCATTTGTTTGAGTTTACATATATATATATATATATATATATATATATGTATAATAGAAGTAAATTCATTTGCTTGGCCTAAACCCATGTATCATTCAACTGCGGTGTAAAAATATACTCAAACGACACAATTTTATATTTTTTGACGTAGAAGAATTGATATATATTTTTTATTTTCTTATTTGTTCTACTTTTATAATCACTCACACAAATGCAAAACTCAGCTAACGCCTCGTGAACTTTAGTTAGTTATTTTGTGTGTATAAATTTATTTATAAGACACATTTAAATTCAGTAAGTGATGGATATTTCCATTACCCTAGGTAAATGCAGAGTGTACTGTAAACAGCTGATAGCAGCCTGAAACTCATGAATTTAAAATTTATCTTTCGTTACTTTTGCATTCTACTCACTTTGTCTTGACAGTTCATTCCAATTTTTGAATATGTATTGGCAATTGATATTCAATTTAAGCCTTCATTCTGAGCTCTGACTTAAGCATCGCTATGACGTCATTTAATTATGATCTATATATAGAGAAGATCTATATATTGGTAATACAATTATAGATTTTAATATGATAATGATATAAGTCCACTTCAAATGTCTATATAATCTGAAATTGTTGGAACTTTGTAAGCTTTTTCATATTGAGACGCTTAAAAATACAAAATTTTGTGAATTACTTCCATGATATTCATATCTTTGAATGATCTAGCATTCTTGATTCATTATTTATTTTGTATGGAAAATAAAATATTGTATCAAAAATGATTAATAGGATGAGCTTAACAAAATTGCTTATTTTTTCTATCTTTAATTAAATAAAAAAGTGCAGATGGTGAGATGAAATTTTATTTATACCAGTACTAAATGTCTGTCTCAATTTTTGTGATGACAATTTTGTGACTTTATATTTTCCATTTTTTCCCCAGTTAAGGTATGCTTTTAATAAAATTTAAAGCAAAACGGTTAAATACACTGTAGTGAATATTAACTTTTAATAAAATTAATTAA
>JAAIXJ010000107.1:545356-559846 GCA_013403705.1 Heliconius hermathena | reverse complement strand
TGGAGGCATTGCGTGTTGAGTGGCAGAACTCAACGCCGCGCTTAGCCTCGACACCAGAGCGAAGAAATGGAAATATAAATGTAAGTAAATATTTCATCTCCTCGAGTGGGGATCGAACCCACAACCAGTCGGTTTTACAGTCACACTCTGTGCCGCTGCGGCACGACTGGCCTCAATACTAATACATTTAATACATAATTAAATTAAATAAAAATTGAATACTAATACATTTAATCTCAATACTAATACATTTAATATATAATCTCTATCTCTATATATAATAAAAGGATAGAAAAGTCCATTCTGTACATGAAAGATATAAAAAAAATAGAAATCAAGTCGGTTTATATGTCGATTATAGAACCTAAAAAACCACTCAGCAAAATTCTTGTCTGTCTGTCTGTCTGTCCGTCTGTCTGTCTGTCTGTCTGTCTGTCGGATTGTTTGTTCGTCAATCACGCAGAAACTACCATACAGAAATTGATGATTTTTTGCATGGTATTGGCCTAGGGTCCCAAGGTACATTTTTTTTGGGTTTCATTCCGAATTTCATTATAGTTTTCTTTAAAAAAAATAAAAACTGAAAAATGTAAATTACTTAAAATACCGATAACTACTGTATGAAATTCAATTATTTTTAGCATGGTAATAGTTCAAAGCCTAATGCAACTTATAAAATAGTTTTTATCATGGAGTATATAGAAATTTTACCAGAAAAAATAACATAATTATATTTTTTAATACAAAAATCGACTTCTTCAATTTCATTCGGATTTCATACTCTGAACTTAACCAAACTTTCACCAAACTACCCTTTATGTGTACCCTTTCTAATAAAAAAAGAATCATTAAAATCGGTTGAGTGGATATTGAGTTATTCGCCCATTTGTCGCGCACATACTTAATGTAAATTTGAGATTTATATGATTTTCTCATAGATACCATTGGCGGTAATGAACTAAATTAAAATACAAATACGGGACGCACTAGCTTCCAAATAAAAAAAGAATCATCAAAATCGGTTCACACAGTCAAAAGTTCTGAGGTAACTAGGATAAAAAATACAGCCGAATTAATGAGCTCCTCTTTTAAGAAGTCGATTAATAGAAATCTGACATAATTAAATTACGATTATTTTATTTAACCACAATTAAAAAGAAAAAAATAAATTGAGGCCGTTCGTCGCACAAGGTCACAAAGTGTAACTGTAAACTGGTTGTGGATTCGATTCCCACTTGAGGAAATGAAATATTTATTTAAATTTATATTTCAATTTCATCGCTCTGGTGTCGAGACAAAGTGTGGCGTTGAGTTTCACTACTCAGCACACAATGCCTACAGAATTCCGCGGAAAGTAGGGAACAGAGTGTCTTAACACTAGGTTCCCTCTGCCTACCCTGCTGTGTGCGGGATACAGCGTGAAGCTGAAAAAAGAAGTACAATTAATAGTTGTTTAGTCTACCATAATTATTATTTTAAACGTTAACGTTGGTGACATTAACAAAAATAATAAAGTAGGTATATTTTTCGGGACTAGCTCAAATGGCGATATCTGCAATAAAAAGTACAGTAATACCCCGACTTACGCTACCCCGTTTTACGCGAATTCGGAGATACGCGGTTTTTCATTTTGATTGCCGCGCATCGGCTCTCTCGCTCTGCCCACTCAGTGTTCAGTTTGCGACAGGTTTAAACATGTTCCGCGTGAAATTGTTTTACGTGCGCAGTGCGTTTTACTTATAATCTCTAATTATGTCGTCTAAAAGAACGAAAAATGAGTCATTTGAGCATAACAAGAAAAGAAAAACACTGTCTTTGGAGTGTAAACTAAATATAATTAAAGACTTTGAAGTAAAAATGAAAATTTGTGAATTGGAAAAGAAGAAAAATTTAACTCGGCAGGCAACATTGTTAGAATATATGAAGCCTTCGACATCAAAATAACTCCGGTTTAGGTTACTTTATTCATAACAATGTAATTTTTTTTATTATCCTACACTTTATTAAACATTTTTCTTCTAAATTATGTTTTTTTTTAAACTCTGGTCCTGATTAAAGAAACTTTATATGCAAAGTTGAACCCCGACTTACGCGAATTCGACTTACACGGCAATCGCTCGGTCCCACCTACCGCGTAAGTCCGGGGTATTACTGTATATGTATTTGGAAAGTAAATTCTGATTGTGAGTTCATAGTTTATAAAACTTTATATTGTTTTTAGATGACGCGGTGACGTCAATACATTTTAATCATTGGCGTTATGTATACGTTGCATTCATTTACAGTAGATATATTTCTCAAGAGAACTTTCTCAAGACTTTATATACAAAAAATACATTAAATAATCATGTTAAGGAAGTATTAAATATATTTAATGAATTAAACTTAATGTCATCTTATGTTATCTGTTAAAATAGCGTGAAGATGATTAAACTTAATGTTATATTCAAAACAAATGAATTGTATGCAAATTTATTAATACGTTTCAAGTATGAAAAAAAGAAAAAATGCAATATAATTGCGTTTCTCCTTTTCTTTCCAATATTTTATATTTTTATTATTTATATCGATATATCAGGGACGTAAATGCGGGAACAGAGCTACCATTTTAGTACAAAGTAACTTCTAAAATATGTATTTACGTGTTATAGTTAAAGAATAAAAACAATGTGTGATTCCTCTATAGAATATATTATTCTACATTANCTCATCTCCTCGAGTGGGGATCGAACCCACAACCAGTCGGTTTTACAGTCACACTCTGCGCCGCTGCGCCACGACTGGCCTCGATTATTCTACATTATATCATAAAAACAGGTTTAAGCAGTGCATATGAAGGTATACTCCTGTAGTATAGCTATTTTCAATTACTATCAACACTACAATGTCAATACTATGTGGTATTATATATATTGTAATTTTAAAAAATAATTTATGTACTATAATATCTTTGTTGGTAGTTTTTCAAAAGGTATAAGAATTAAAAATTGCCTAAAATATGCTTTCTTCGCAAGTGTTGTAATAACTATTGGTATCTTTTAACCACAGTTTTAACTACTCTATTAAAGCCTATTACAATAATAATAAAAAACCCAAAAATAAAAAAGATTTTTTTTTTCCAACAAAATAAATAATAAAATTATCGTTATAAAATAACATACAATTTGTCAAGAACGACGCACGCACACATAAACCTATCAAAGGGAAACCGCTGCAACATACCGAAACCGAGTCGTAGGTATTGGCGGCAACGTTTGGTTTAGTAGTATTTTTGTAATAGTATGTGTTTACGTCATTGGTATCTATTGCGTTACACGAAATATAGATATGATTAAACATCGTGAAATGAAAAAAAAAACCTACGTCTACACTGTTGCTTAAATTCTTTAGGTATGGATTTAAAATATTTTACCTATATGCTATTTCCGTAAAAGGAGCGCTGACGCTTCTCTTCTCTTCTTTGTTAAAGGCCGTCACGGCAAAGGGGCACAAAGTTGTGGCTGTAACGCGACTGGTGTGGGTCGGATCCCCACTTGGAGGATTGAATTATAATTTAATAATGTTTTCATTTCGTTTAATAATATTTTCATTTCGCACATCAGTCACACATTATACGCAATATCTTAACACTAAGTTGTCCTGCTAAAGGCGGGATAAAGCGTGGATCTGGTTTTAACTTTGTGTGAACCGATTAAAATAAAGTCCAGTCCAGTTGAGGCCAGTCGTGGCGCAGCGGCACGAAGTGTGACTGTAAAACCGACTGGTTGTGGGTTCGATCCCCACTCGAGGAGATGAAATATTTACTTAAATTTATATTTCCATTTCTTCGCTCTGGTGTCGAGGTTAAGCTCGGCGTTGAGTTCTGGCACTCAACACGCAATGCCTCCAGAATTCGGCAGAAAGTGGGGAACGGAGTGTCTTAACACTAGTTTTCCTCTGCCTACCCTGCTGTGTGCGGGATACAGCGTGAAGCTAATTTAATTTAATTTTTTTACAATATAGATTCAACCACCAAACTACAACTCGTTAGGATGTTAAAATAAATGTTCGAATCATACTTTAAAAGTTTCAGATCAAGAAAAAGTAGAGACACCTATTACTACATTATAAGTAACTTATGCTAACAGTTGTATCTACTTTTTCTTGATCTGAAACTTTTAAAGTATGATTCGAACATTTATTTTAACATCCTAACGAGTTGTAGTTTGGTGGTTGAATCTATATTGTAAAAAAATTAAATTAAATTAGCTTCACGCTGTATCCCGCACACAGCAGGGTAGGCAGAGGAAAACTAGTGTTAAGACACTCCGTTCCCCACTTTCTGCCGAATTCTGGAGGCATTGCGTGTTGAGTGCCAGAACTCAACGCCGAGCTTAACCTCGACACCAGAGCGAAGAAATGGAAATATAAATTTAAGTAAATATTTCATCTCCTCGAGTGGGGATCGAACCCACAACCAGTCGTTTTTGCAGTCACACCTCGTGCCGGTGCGCCACGACCGGCCTCATCTATATTGTATATATATTGTAATCTATATCTGTAGTAAAATATTTTTGGTTATAATTCCATTATCTATTTATTATATCTGTAATCATTATAATGTAATCCTAAAAAAAAATTAACGACGAACGAAAAAGAAGTGACTCGATGGTATGGTGGTTTAGATATTAAGGAAAAATAAAAAAAAATGGTGTTCAAGGAAAAATAAAAAAAAAATCTTTGTTCAGGCAAAGTTCTCTTCAAAGTCAAGATATTCAGAAAATGGCTGGAAGAAATCGTATTAATACGACAGATTCTGAATTCAAAAGTAATATTTTGTTTATATTTTAAATTGTAACAGTATTTATGGCCAGACTATGTATATTGTTATTAATATATTTCGGCGGCTTAGCGTGTAAACCTCTTAACAGAGACAACAACATATTTAAAGAATTGGAATAAGTACGAATTTCTTCTATTTTTTTATATTTTCGAATAATATAAAAATATACATAGCAAAAAACCCAAAAAAAATTATTTGGCAGGTTTACACTATAAGTCGACGATTTGTAGTACCGTACCATTATAACAATAACAGTAATTACCATTTACAACAGCACCTCGTGCAATTAAGAAATAAAACAAATATGAAATATATAAATAAGCCAAATTTTATTGTATTCATTAAAGAAAAATAAGTAATAAAATGTTTGTGTATTAATATAAGAATATTACGATAATATAGGTTCAGGTAGGTACATTTCAAAATATAGTACATTTTTTTAAATAAAACAATAACAAAAATCTAATTGATAAAAATATTATTTTTTATGCAAGACAGTACGGTCGACGAATCAAGCATAGTTCGTTAGGGAAAAAACAATCGTAGGAAACATTTTAAAAACATATATACGCAGCCATCTACAGCTACCTCCAGGGCGGCCACGGCTCGTCGACCGTACTGTAGTTCTGCTTATATAAAATTTACTTTAAAAAAATCAACAAAAAACAACATCCACCAAACAGACATTATTTTGTAAAGTTTAAACTTTTATAACTTACCTTACTGCTTTAGGTTGGCGTGTAACTATGGTTTTTCTTAAAATATATCTTATAAATGTATAAAATATTTTTTTACTTAAATTTGTAAAAAGAATGTTGATAATATTGTCAACTTTCTTCATTTCCTTGTACAGTCCGCGAGGCGTAAGCTGAGCTTTGCATTTGGATGAGTGTATACAGAGAGTGTAGGTGTGCGACAGTTCAAAGTGCGGTGCCCTCCCTTGCTTAGTTTGAACAAGTTAATACTGATTTCTGGCTACCGGCCTGAGGCACTTCTTGTACTGGTAGCAATGTCAATCCTTTAAATATATTTTTTTTTGTTCGATTTATTAAAAATGAAATCAATATACAGTGTAGAATAATTGATATTTGTTTTATATTCAAATGCTGATTTATGATGAATAATAATAAATTAATTTAAAAGCATTTTTGCGGCTCTACTTTGGTGATCAGCTTACACCCCGCATAATTTGATATAAGATATATAATAGTAAAATACTAAATATGTCTTATACATTATTGCCGCCGTAAAAAACTAAATATTATATATATATATATATATATATATATATATATATATATATATATATATGCACCATATATTACTTTAAATAAATAATAACTATGAGATCTGTATGTTATGTTTAAAAATTATAATGTCATGTCATATCATAATAATATGTATAATTAAAATTTTATTATTGATTTTAAAGAATATTACATATATTATATATATTTTTGCTTAACATTTTTTATATAAATAACAAATAAATAATTTAAAATCAATAATTATTAAGATAAAATTGTTTATGAATTACACCTACACTGAATTTTTAATCATTGTTAACCTTAAATGAAAGATCACAAAGTTAGAAAAAACATAAAAAAATTATATGTTTTCTTATTAAGTATTTTTCTTTCCAAAGCATGGAATAACACTTTAAAACGTTAAAAAACGCATAACTTTATATAAATTAAATCAAATCTAGCTTCACGCAGTATCCCGCACACAGGAGGGTAGGCAGAGGGAACCTAGTGTTAGGACACTCCGTTCCCCACTTTCTGCCGAATTCTGGAGGCATTGCGTGTTGAGTGGCAGAACTCAACGCCCCGCTTAACCTCGACACCAGAGCGAAGAAATGGAAATATAAATTTAAGTAAATATTTCATCTCCTCGAGTGGGGATCGAACCCACAACCAGTCGGTTTTACAGTCACACTTTGTGCCCCTGCGCCACGACTGGCCTCGACTCACCTTTATATAACATATTTAAAAAATTTTTTTAAGCAATTGCATACTAATAAAATAAAATTTACAACCGTATAATATGTGGATAATATCAGATATTGTGAAATGTTATTATTTAACATTACAAACATTGAAAATCCATATAAAAATGTATATTCTTAAAGCAGAAATTGAAACTTCTCTCTCTCAAGGCAATGTCGTTGTTTTATGAGACGAATAGAATATATAATTATTATAGTTGTAACTGTTCAACAACACTTTAAAATCTAAAATAAATGTACATATTGCCTCTGCTTCTGCCTCCAAATTATTTCAATGAACAAAAAATTTATATAAAAGTTTTTCAAAATTCGTCTCAATATTTGTATAGAGCTTACTTAAGCACATTATATTTTTATAAGGAATTTCAATACATATAATTAAAATAGTTACTAATACACACTGATATGCCTAGATTATTGGTTTAATTTTATTGTTTTCACTTAATTCTACATCTGTAATTTTTATTGAGTCGTGCTTCGCATTTCGCGATTTCGATAATAAATATTGTGTGAACAAGTCATTTTTATTGATATCTATATCACCTAAATTATCTTTGTTGTAATTAACCACATTGGATAAGTTGTTACTTGTATTATACGCTGTGTCTCCTGAACTAGAATCATTTTTAAATTTTACATTTCTATTTTCAGGTTTAGGGTTCACGTGTATGGGTTTGTTATCAATATGATTAGTTTTTCTTAAGCTTTCTGGTAAAGCATTTGACTTTAGCTTGACTAGGGTTGTGTTTACGACGGAGCAGTCAATTTGCATAAGGGTCACGTGATCATTCAATAGAGAATCTGTAAATATTTGATATTGAAAGATTAAATGAAAAGTTTTTAACAAAATTCTTATGGAGAATTAAAAATTAGTAATTTTTTTTTTGCAATATGATAAAAATATCAATGAAACTTACCATTACCAGATCTTGCTGGTAAGATTAGCGCCATTTTGGGTGGTCTAGTCACATTGTGTGTGACAGCCGGCAACAACAAATGCTCTCCTTTTCCAACACCCACTACATAGAAAGTATCATCCCTTCTGTGCAATGCTTGAAGCAAAGCATTCCATTCACCAAAATCACCCATATTCAACTCGTCAACAGATTTTCTTATTGGCTTGTGATACAACCTTTCATAATACATTGGACTATCTGAAAATATATCTTTGTCCGTCTGTGAATTTCTTCTTAACTTTCTTAGACGTGATTTATCTCGAACATTTTTTCCATTTTTACTAGTAGGTATGTCGATGATATTGCTGTCGAGGTTTAGTTTATTAAAAAGTCTATACGTTTCCAATAGTCCACCTGGAACAAATATAAATAATTATTTCCCATTAAAAATGAATAAAAGAAAATAAAAAAATTATAATAGATCCCGATTTATTACCAGTTATTTGTTCTTCATCCAAGTAAACCTTATTCTTTCTTGGTGTCTTCGTCCAATTCAACGTCTTCCCACCTCCAATCCATCGTTTGAGCTCTCCGACTATCCGAATACTCTCAGTCTGGTTTATTTTGGCGAAATCATTTAATGTTGCATTTTGACAGTCGACTCCTTCGGCACTTCGATTAAACGAATCATAATCTAAAAAAAAAACAAGAACAAATTAAAACACATAAATTGTAGTAACCCTACACACGCAAAAAAATGTTGATTTATGCATGGTTCTAAATTTCGGATGTTCTACTAAACAATAATATACAGGTTAAAAGAAAGGCAGCTTTTCATTTCAAACCCATACCTCACGCAGTTACGCAAAGATGCGAATAACGTAAACGCATCCTACTACAAAAATACCACTAAAGGTTGTACAACTTTGAACTTTATCGCCAATACCTACGACTCGATTTCGGAATGACGGGTATGCAGGGATTTCCCTTTGATTGGTTTATGTGTGCGTGCGTCGTTCTTGACAAATGGCGTTTTATTTTAAAACGACAATTTTATTATTATTATTTTTTAATTGTATTATGCTTTTAAGGAGTAGTTAAAACTATGGTTTCATTTAAAGTCGTGCTAACACTTCTACCCTTGTATATATATAGAATGATATTACTGTTAAAAAAAGAAAAAACTATTTTTTGTTTGTAAATTATTTCTCGTTACATTTAATGTGACTGGTAATGTATGGTAGGTACATGTTTTCTAGTATCTAATTACGTTAATCAGATAAGCATATAAACATATTATTATGAGATAGGAAATTTTAACAGGTGCTTATAGCATCTAACAGCGCAGCGGCTATCGGTGCGGATTTAGTAGTCGCGACCCGAGTTCAAATTCAACCTCATCTTTTAATAAATAATTCGGATCCATTTCAACGGGATATATATTACAAAATGAAAAGTTTTCAATATATGTACCAAAACTGCACTCAGCTGGCAAACCAATGTATACTAAAGATTTTATAATAAATTAAATTACCTCACAAATGTAGCCACACGAGAACCCTATATACTCACTTTTATATATTAATAACCAAATAAAAACTTAAACTGAATAATTTCTATAAATAAGACCACAACAAATTAAATCTATAAATCTTAATAGGTATATAAGTATATAACTTAGTTTATTATATTAATAAATATATTCAGCAAATAAATTTTAATATTATACAAAAATCTAATTTTAAAAGTATACTCAAACCATATAAGAAAAAAAAAACCAGACTATATATTTTCCATTAACACACATTCTAACTAATATTATACTAAAAAAAACTATGCATACGATTAAACAAAAAATATACATACATATGTAATACAAACAAAAAACAATTTAAAAAAAACTTAACTACAAATATAACTATGATTCTATGTAATAATACAAATACATTGATAACTACAAATAAACCTTAAAAGTATAAAGTCCACAAAATTATCAACGAACATTTATAAATACACAACCCTATACAATAATACATGTATATATATTATTTTTATTAGAACAAATTGAAGTCGTAAATTTAAGCAGAAGTTAAAAAAAATAAACCGAATTTTTAAATAATCTTATGTATGTAGGTATACAAAGACAACCAACACGAACATTATCGCGATAGATGAAAATAAGAAAAAAAAAATATTTTAAAACCTGCTAAATATGCAAGCAGAACCCTTATATTTTAACGTTGGGCGCCATTTTGTTACGGGTTCTTAGAGAATAAAAGAATATAATTTTCTTGTTTATAGGTATGCTGTAATAAAAACCAACAACCTTAATAGAATCCTCAAAAGGATATAAAATATAACAAGACTTAGGTGCTACTTAACTAATACTAAATTACTACACTAGATCTTACAATATCTAATAGGGCGCCAGGAGAGTTTTTTATTCCATATTGACGGAACTCTGCCAAAACCAGCCTCGACTATTCCAGGGCTTTATATGTGAACTGCTGGATTTTATATATTTAATAAATAAGCTGGATGCCTATATATTAAATAAATAAGTCAGGTTCACGCTGTATCCCGTATATAGGGTAGGCAGAGGGAACCTAGTGTTAAGACACTCCGTTTTCAACTTTCCGCCGAAATTCTCGAGGTGTTGCATGTTGCGCGAACCGTGATAAATAAAATAAAATTATTAAATTACCAGCTGAAAGTGTATCTTTATTTTCATCAGACCATAAGAGATGTCGTGAACTCACGTGAGTGGCGCTTGGCTCGCTAAATGTTCTTGTATTCCATCTGAAATTAAGAAATATTTTATATAAATTAAGCGGCTGCCCACTATATTGACTAGATGTCCAGCAGTGGGCAACAAAAGGCTGATGATGAGGAAATGTAAGCCACTACTTTTTGAATGTCAAAGTTGGGTATATAAATGGTACCTATCCAAAATTTCCTAGTTGTAAGGCCGTCTTGATGCAGTGGGACACCGCTGACTGTAAATGCGATGGTTGTCGGTTCGTTCCCCACTTGGGGGAATGACTATATTATATATTTTTTCCTGTTCTAGTAGAGGAGCGCCGTTTAAACTTCAATACACATCGGAATTCAGCGGAAATGTTTTAAACTCAGTTTCCACTGCCTACTCTACTATGCAGAAAAAAGTTTAAATAATATTAGTTTTTATTGTTTCCCGGTCAAGATATCTATTTCCATTTATCTTTATGTAATGTCTTATCTTCGTCCACGATGATATTTGTATAAATGCACTCGTAGAGACAACATAAATACTAAAAATAGTTTCAGCTTACCCTAAAACATTCCAATTCAAAGACACCATAAACACCATAGCAAAAATAACCGCTATATTCTTTTTGGGTATTAAGATCGAAGAATCCAAGCGTGGTATCTAAAAAAAAAGATTTTAAGTAATTTTTATAGAATAAAGTTGAAAATTGATATTTAAATTATTTCATTCAAACAACACTTATACTCATAAAAACCTTAGAATTTTTAAAAGTGATTAAAATAATTGTTTAGTGAATTTCATAAAAAAAATGATAAGCTATACAACTGATAAAGAAAAAATGTGTAGATGTCATAAAATTGAAGTAATTTTTATATGAAAACAAAAGGAATAACATATAATATATATTACTGTATATAAAAAAGAAAAGTTTGTTACAGATAATTAAACAGTCAATATAGTTGGTACAAATCTCGTTCATATATTTTTTGTTTGCTAGACTATTCTTTACTCAAAGTAGTCTTTTATAAAAAGTTATAGTAAGACACTATATCTTGTATAGAATCAAATTTATTCTCATTTAGTAGGTAAAAAAGTATGCCCTTTATAATTAAATTACGAATATTATATTATAATACATGTAGACACATATGAATTGTAAACGCGACGGTTGTAGATTCGATTACTATTTGGGGATATGAATTATTATTTAGTAAGAAGGCAAAGCGCGGCGTTAAGTTCCGCTACTCAAAAAGCAATGCCTAGAAAATTTGGCGAAAAGTGGGGGAACAGAGTGTCTTAGCACTGGAAGATTTCGCTTTGCCTATCCTGTTACATGCAGGACACAGACTGAAGCTAAAAAAGGGTATATAGTTATTATAATTTACGCTACTTCTGTGACAACTAATATTGTCCTTTAGTACCTAATACGTGAATACATTAAATAATTAATAAAAATATTTAATGTATTCACGTAAAAACTAGAATGTTATTTCAAATATCACATATGTAGAAGGCAATATACAAGCAAGTATGGCACGATTGTAATTTGCATATCTTAACGAGCGTGAACTAAATACTTTTTTGTATTGTTTAAATGTTCTAAAGACGGAAAGGTGGTATTTTACATATTATAAGACAAGGCTTGTATTATAATATGTAAAATATTTGCGTCGGAAGCGACTAGTTTATAGATACCGGCGTATGATTGTTGAATTTAAATAACGTCTATAAGTCTGCCACTCAGCAATGCCTTTAAGAGAACGAAAAGTGGAGAGTGGGGTGACTCAACACTAGAATCTTTCTCCTTTTTTATGCCAGGGAAGCTTTTTTTATGCAAGATGCGTTGCCGGTCTTGGAGGTGGAGATAGACGTGCTTTTTGAAGGTACCCAATTCGTATCGACCTGGAAACACTGCCACAAGTAGGCCATTCCATAGTTGCTTGGCCTCGTATCCAGATGTTGTGGATCGTATTTAAGTTTGTGACGTATTGTACGGTTAAAGAATTCGGTGGCAGGTAACAGGTCAAACAGTTCCCCAGAAAACTCCCCATGATAAATGCGATTCGAAGAGTTCTACATTAATAGATAGAAGATAATGTGATAATGATAAAAGATAAGGCATTTATAAGTAGCGCTTTACTAATTTAGCGTTTTATTATTTCATTTTATTAGATTATATGAACGATAACAGTTATAGCGACATAAATACTAGTATTTCGTACTTAAAATATAGCACACGATAATTAATTTATAGGGTTAAATTATTTGGTATTCTAGTCATATAACAGGGAAAATATGTAGGCAGTAGAATCTCTATTGGTAGGGAATAGGGTACTCCTAAATAACGGTCAATACTCGCGTCGTCAATTTATCGTTTGTTGTTGTTTGAAATTTGAAATACACTCTTGCTACTAAACGAAGCAAATGCTTCAGTAGCAGGAGTATAAAGGAATATAATTACCAACAAATGATTATAGACTAAGATCCCAGGGACCCCAGACTTACGTAATTTTAGCGAAACTCAAATTTTGAGGATTATTAGTCTAATATTAAAATAGTATGCGTACTTACTAATTTGAACACTTCCAACACGCTCACCTACGTTAAAGTAGAAGCGCTCGTATTTAAATATGTTTTATTAAGAATAATATAAAAAATGTATATTTATTATTGCTAGACCCTTTACTGAGCCTTTACTCTCGCCAGATGTCTTAAAGAAGTCCTGTTTAAAATTAGGGCAAATTCGTTATACTAGCACGCCTCAATTTTACATATATTATTTACGGGACTATTTCAAGACCCCTTATTAGCACCCAGACTAATCAGATGGTTTAATCATCCTCCTAGACTGAGATGTACCTATAGTTAGCGCTACCTCTGAAAGAGCCCCACTTTCAAGTTAGTGAGTACGCATAGCGACTTACTTACATAATAGACTAATAACCTGGGGATCTTGGGTTGACATAATACGTGTCACTTTAGTCACATAAATAAACTACTAACATTACAAACATAGGCATTGATTAACAAATAATTGCAATTAAATTAATATTTTTGAATTAAATTAAATTAGATTGTTGTCCACATTATTTGACGTCTACGAGTAGAGTTTTAGACTAATAATACTCAAAATTTCAACTGTGCTAAAATGACGTAGGTCTGGGGGCCCTGAGATCTACTACTCTAAAACATGGCTTTTGCAATATTCTCCTTTGAATAATAGTGTAAAACAATGTTATTGGTTAAAAATATTGATTTTATATATTCTAATAATAAAAAAATGTTGATGCTATATAAAAATACCTTCCGTGATCGCCCTTGAGACGTCAATTGGTCTCGAAGCAACTTATTTTCTAGACGTAACCTAGCAATTTCTTGATGGGCTTCAAGCAGCTGCTGTTCCAAAGCGGTTACATATTCTTTTTTCTTTTGTCGAGATTGACATGCAGATTCTCTGTATAAAAAAATATGTTAAATGTTGTTTGGACCTAAATTGATAAAAAAAAATAGTATAATTTATGCAACCGATAATATTTACTGTAATTTCGTCAATAACATTAGTAAGTATTAATAATGAATTTAAAATAAAACAAATGTGAATAAATTTGATAAAATATTTATTTTATAACTTAACTTAACTTAGCTTCACGCTTTATCCCTTGCGGGGTAGTCAGAGAGAACGGAGCGCCAAACGCTACGGTCTCTACATACCTCTTTCGCCTCGTCCACTGTCATCAACCTCTTCATACATGCCCTTCGGGGGGTCCTCATGCTTTTTACGTGACCTTCCTCCAGTATCTTTGATACTGTGTTTTCGAAGGTCAACCGAGGTCTCCCCCTACCTCTCTTACCGCTCACTTTTCCATCATAAATCTTTTTTGCCATTCTTTCATCACTCATTCGTTCGACGTGCCCAAACCAGCTGAGCACGTTCTTCTTCATTCTCACCGTGACATCCTCGCTAGTACCTGCCATTCTGTGTACCTCTTCATTGCGGATTCGATCAGCTAAGCTG
>JAAIXJ010000107.1:484371-544673 GCA_013403705.1 Heliconius hermathena | reverse complement strand
ACACCTACACCTTGACAGCCCCGCTCGCTCTCTGGTACGCCGGCCCAGAAAGCGACCCGACTGCCTGGCAAATCGGTCGTGTCATTGCCCTTTCGCTTGGTCTCTGTCACACAAACGACATCCAAATCTCTATCATCCATCACATCTAATAATTCATTCATCTTTTCTTCCATCCCTCCTCTTACATTCCACGTAGCTATTTGTAGCTCCGTCCTCCACCTCCCGCCGTTCCGGACATGGCGTGTTGGGTGGCGGTCCCCAACGCCGCATTCGTCGCCACTTGACACACCAGCGGGGACGCACTGGTGCGCGTCGCCTTGGGGGGACGCCCTATCAGTGCGCTCTCTCGAGGTGCACGTGGCGGATGGAACGTTGCAGCCCTCGTAAGGGCTGGCAGGGGTCGCTGCGAGCAAGCCTTCCATCTTGGACCCCCTATTTATTTTATCATTAAGTATTTACTTAAGTAGTTATCAATTACCATATAAACTTGCTAATTACAACAATGTTGTCAATGCACATCTGCATTGAATTTGTAATGAAAAAAAAACAATATAGACTATAAAAATAATAAGAAGGGAACCTACTTCTTTCTCTCTGTATTTCGCTATTTACAGGATACAGGGTGAAGGTAAAAAGATTTTTTCATACCTATTTTTTATCATTCTTTGCTGTTTCTTTATAGCTCTTATTTCAGCTTCAGTGTATCTTGATAAGTCCATGATGGGACTCTTTGGTTCATCCTTCACACTTTGGTTTATGTTAGAAGTTTGATGTATATCAGGCCCTGGGCTTATTACTATATTTCTTGGAGGTGGTGAAGTCTAAAATATAGTCCACATTTATATTAAAAACTTAGAATATTATTAATATTTTTTAGTTTTGAAAAATACAAAAAATATTTCATGCTTTAAGTATATAACTTATGAAAGTAATATTACTAATATTTTTAATCTTAAATATTAGCTTACTATACACAAAACTATAACTTAAAAAATGTTTGTGATATGTTCTTAATGTACCTCAATTTGGTAACAGTTATTAGAAATTTGTATGGGATTGTCTTGTGGCAATGGTGTAATGGACACTTTGCCATCTTTTGTGCTCTTAATTGGTATTACAATATTTGGTTTTGTCAAAGCCGCTGCAGGTTTCAAAATTCTTGGTAACCTCTTCTCAATGCAATTACTAATGTCATCCTTTTTAATACCATTTATAAAATTCTCATTGACAACATTAAAAAATTGATTAGGAACATGGATATTTGTATCTGTAAAAGATCAGCTAATTAAAAAAAATATTTTTAAATAAACATTTCCACAGTCACTGATAAAAAGTGATTTATACCTTCTATTTTAGTATTTATTTTATGTATAACATTTCGTTGACAGTCATTTTTCTTTACCTGTAGAGTATATCTTAATTTCAGTTTTCAATAAATATGTATACAATTATCATGTACATAATAAGAAGTTAAATTTAATTTTCAAATTTAATTATTATTACCTTGATAATTCCATTCTCTATTGTCATGACATGACAAGTTTTATCCAAAATTTTATTATGTGCTGGTACTTCATAAGTCTTTGAATTTATACTATCTGGTACTATAAAAAATAAAATATTTAAAAATACTAACAATACATAATAAACAATTTATAATATATTTTTATAAGAAGAGTAAACCTGTTTTTTGAAGAAAGAGTTCAACATCTTCTAATTTCAACTGATTGGTGGGTTCATTTTGAAAGTTCCAATCAAGTGGTGACTGTGACAATTGTCTTGCAGATGAAGAGCATGAACTACTATAAAAAAAATTTTTTTAGTTATTTTTTTGCAAAGAGTAATGGTAGCTTATTTTATTAAATTGCATCAATGTAATCGGGATTAAGATAGTAAAATATAAAATATGTGAACTCACTTTTTTGAATCATCATCACTGCCAGAATCAGAGTTACTACTCTCATTAGATGAAGATTTAACACTTTGTACTGGAGATATTACTGGTACTAGACCAGCATCCGCTAGGATTTGACTAGGAGATGCATCTGAGGCACCTAACCAAGATTGTTCATTGTACTCTTGTGTAAGTTGGTCTAGAAGATCTTCATCTAAAGAAAATTTTAATATTTAATAATCATTTATTTTTACTACTCAAGGGCATTAACACGTATATATACATATAACACTTATAATGTGCAAAACGCACTTGTTCAAACAATAGCATGCATAATCTGGTAAATAGGCTTATTAAAAATCGAAAGTGTATTTATTGGCAACTAATAAATAAAATGTTACTGAAATGTTTGTTAACCTGAAGGTCAACTAGCCTAACATTTATTGTTTCATTATGAACAAACATGCATATTGCACTTTATTTTTGTAATCAGCCGGACATAACGTAAACAACACAAATTTGGTAATTACCGTACAGACACTCCTGATATTCGGTTAGAATATCCGTATCCATGGAGGGAATCACTTTATTGTCTAATTTTTAAAAATAAAGACAATTTTACCACAACACATCACGCCTTAAGAACATGCAGGTTTATTTATGTTATAATCTGTGAATTTTTATATTTATTACTACTTATGCATCGACTAATGACAGAAACAGTTTCGTCTTAAAATTATATTTTCGATATAAGCTATATACAAATAAATTATTTGATTAATATTAAAACAATATCTTTTTAAGATTGAGAATACTTGTTTTAAATGTATACTAAATATATAAGCATAATATTATAAATTAATTTCATCTTAGAATACGGTATTTAATAATTAGTTACTTATAATGGAACGTCACTTTTTGACAGAAGACCGATTGTTTGATGTTTCGTTTCTGCATCCGATTGATTGAAGCAATTATCTTCTTGTTATAATTTAAAATAGTTCTGTCATGCTCTTTTTATAAAGTCCTATATGATATTATTTGCTTAAATGCTTCCTGACAGAAAAATTGTGTGTGCACGATGTCATCAATGTGTTAAACCAACCGGTGGCGAAAATGTCTGTCCCGGAGGAGCAGGACGATTTTATATTTCGCCCGCAACAACATTTAGACTCTAAATGGCTTAATCCTGACTTACAAGAGGCTCTTCATGATCCAGAGGCATTATGTTCTATGTTTAATAGCCTATTACAAGATAGAGAAATATATTTTGACGCCAGAAACGGACTGGTTAATGGTGCTGGAATCACGGCTAAACTAGGAGACAGTGGAAAATATTATTGTGGTCTGAGAGTAAGTTTTGTAAAATTAATATAAAATAAAATCTTTTAAAAATTAAAAAAAATATTTAGATATTTCTGTAACTGCCAATAATGCACTTTTTTAGATTTTGACATGTACTTGTTGTGATGGACTTTGTGGTCCTCATTCGGGTTGCGCATGCGCACCTTGCACTACTCTTTCTACTGAAGAAGAACTACGTGCCTCTATTCAATCTAAAATTGTTGCACCACAGCCCTCCCTTCAGGTTATAGATGACATAAAATGGAAACTAGATCCAGGTGATTTCTTTTTTCTTATTTAAAGAATCACTTTTTTCTTTTAAATGTAATATGATTCTGTCATATTGTGCATATCATATTGTCACATTCTGTTACTTATTAAGAATATTTTTTTCTTTAAATTCCTTTTTTATTATATTTTAATTGAAAATAATTAATGATATTCTTATACTGCCATTAATTTATTAACTGTGTAATAAGCACTGTAAATTGTAAAATACTGTATATAAAAAAAATGTTTTGTTTCTCTGTTTTGACATTTTATTTTGTAAGTTCCAAAATTCAATCTTATAGACTAACAAATATAACATACTTTAATTGATAAATATTAGGTCCAGAATGTTTACAAAATTTAATGGATGCTCTTGTATGGGAGCAGCGTGTAAGAGCCATCAACACTGCAGTCAGTTGTCCATTTATATCCCAAATACGCCGTCTCATTGTCCTCTGTCATAGACATCTTGTAGCTGTGATAAGGTAAGAAATTTTTCATGTAAAATTATAATTTTACAATTAATATTTGGTTAGCAAAATGTAATGCTGTCATAATTTTTTTAGGGACCATAATAATCATAAAGATGTGAAAAAAGTTCCCCTTGAAAAGAAGCCACCTCATGGTGTCAGCAACAGAGCTCTAAGCAATGTGGTTACTACATTAAATAAGCAAGTCGACCTGTCAAGTGAAACCCAAGATGAAAGTGAGGAACAAACTGAAGATTCTGAGAGGTATGTAACATTTTTTCATATTTAAATTACAGTCAAAATTATTAAACCCTTTACAATTTTGCTATTGTTTAACTCAGTAATTCTAAATAAGCAAATAAAATATGATTGGGCTGAAAAAAAAAATCTTACAATTTTTACTTTAAATAGTGTCAATCACATAATATTTATTCACATTTGTGCTTGATTTGGTAATAATGTTCATAAGCAGTAAATTTTTAAATGCTAAGTTTGGTACTTAAGAATCCAGCATATTCAATAATCCAACATCACACTGCAACATTTGTTTTAATTTACCGCTTAGATTAATGCAGGTCCACTATCCTTGTTCTTGGAAAACAGTTCACTAAAGAAATATTTTTGAACATCTAGCAGAAATTAGGCAATACTGTTTCCATTTTAAAGAGGTAGTTGTAGCTGTGAAAATTCTCCTCTTTCTGGTCAGCCTTAAACATCCACTATGAAAGATAATCTCAAAAAAAATTAAAGTTGGTTTTAGAATACTGAAGAATTATGATTAATCATTGGGCTCAGATCTTAAATATATGATATCAGCATTCAATTCATTTAAATTGATTCCTAGGGTATCAAAGAAATATCAACAAGATATGTTTGATAAAATTAAAAAAATTAAATTAGCTTCACGCTGTATCCCGCACACAGCAGGGTAGGCAGAGGGAACCTAGTGTTAAGACACTCCGTTCCCCACTTTCTGCTGAATTATGGAGGCATTGCGTGTTGAGTGGCAGAACTCAACACCGTGCTTAACCTCGAGATATGTTTGATTGCTTAGTAATTTCAATTTCCAATACATATCACTTTTGCCATCATGTTGGTGTTGTCTCTACCTTGATGCTAAAGCATTGTTGTTTCGAAACCAAAGCATATCTTGGAAACTGCCATCCTCACCTCCTTTGAAGAAATTATAAATAGTCCTATCATTGACAAATTTATACTCTGTATTCTGGAATAGTCAAGGAATTGCTTTTAATAATAGCATGCCAATACGATAGGTGGCTACTGAACTGTATTAAGCAGGTGAATCTGGAAAATGCATGAATTAAAAAAAAAATTTAGAAAACAATTGAAAATATTTTTTCCTCAACAACATAGTTATCATGAAGAAACATCACACTTAAGCAGGATTTATTGAAAGTTGCACTCTGGGCAATTTCCAATGCTGGCCTTAAAATTTTTTTAATTAGCCCTTAGTGATTTGCAACTTTTTCGATTCCCTACATTAAAGGACACATCTTTGTCATAAGACTTGAATACCACGACGCATTTAGGGCTGTCGTTCTTTTCAGACCAACTAATACTTTTTCTAACTCTTTCTAATTCTGTAAATTAATAGGTAATGAATTTGTAAGAGGTTAGAAATAAATAATTTTGTTCATGCTTTATCTTATTTCGTAGAGATTTTTAGATGCGCCATTGTAAATTATATGCATGTTGATAAAAATGTCACTCTCGTTTTTATACTTTATGGTACACAAAAACAATTAACATGATCAACTAAAAAAAATTACAATACAATTTTTTTTATTTTATCACTACCATACAAAATTCAAATTATTATACGTAATAAGTGATGTTTTTTAGCGCATTCGGTCTGGCACGAGTAGGCGCCCGCGCTGCCTTACGTCTCGCCCTATCCCTAGTAAGACGTGCGTGGCGTTGTGGTGAAGATGCAGATGTGTGTTCAGCTTTACTACGGGATGCCTTAGATGCAGTACGAGCGTTGCCCGACGCTGCTTTGTACGCAGGAAGTGGACAGCTGAATTCAATAGCTCAACAGGCTCCCCGATCTCAGAAAATATGGGCTGAAGTTGTGGATAGTGCTGCAAAATTTTTGCATCAAGTCGTTGCTGGGTAAGTTTTTGGTTTAAATACTTGGTTAATATAAAATCTTTATGGCTTTACCGATTATTTCTAAAAGATCACTAAAAAGATGTATTTGATCTAATTTTACTGTGTGAGTATTTCTTTTTATTAGGATAATTCGAGTAATTTGCCGACACGGGTAGACTTGTGTTAATATTTTACCAGTTAAAAAGAAATTACGATTTAAAATGAAAAAAAAAATATCGATATCTGCTGAATTAGATAAATGAAACAAACATATTGGTGTGACTAACACGACATTTGTGAGTTAGATCTACACTCATGGGGAATGGATTATTATTTATGAATATTTCCATTTTTTCGTTCTGGTACCAAGAGAAAAGCGCGGCATTGAGTTCCTCCATTAAACACTCAATGCCTGGAAAGTAAGGCGGACATTGGGGAACGAAGTGCCTTAACACTAGGTTCCGTCGGTATATGCGGGATATAGTGTAAAGCTGAAAAAAAAAGAAACAAACATATTCGGTTCTTTGGCTAAATATTAAAATTGTTTAACCCATAACAGGGAAGTAGGTTGCAACGTGCCGCAGGGCGACTGGCGTACGTCGCTTTGTGTGTGGGTGGAGTTGTGCGCCCGACGCGCTGAACTGCCCGCGTTGTTGAAAGCAGCCGACGTCCTCGTCACTTTACCTCCTAAGCAGAAACGGCAACCAGATAATAGGTGACGTATTATAAATGTATAATAATTATTATGTTTCCATTTTATAACTGTATAAGATTTAGTTTTTGATAAATTTGTTATTTATACAGGGTGGAAGTGTCAGCACCACATTAAATGAAACCACAGTTTTAACTACTCTACAAAAGCCTAATATAATTCAGAAAAAAATAAATTCCCAAAAATGAAAAAGTTTTTTTTTTTAAACAAAATAAATAATAAAATTGTCATTTTAAAACAAAACGCCATTTGTAAGGATGACGCACGCACACATAAACCTATCAAAGGAACACCGCCGCACACGCCTCATTTCGAAATCGAGTCGTATGTATTGGCGATAAAGTTCAAAGTTGTTTAACCTTTAGTAGTATTTTTGTAGTAGTAAGTGTTTATGTTATTGGGATCTATACGTAATCGCGTCACACGAAATACAGGTATGGATAAAAATCGTGAAATGAAAAAAAAATCCTACGTCCAAACTGTTGAAGCGTCTTGATTAATTTCTTTAGATATAGGTTTGAAATATTATACCCTATATCCTGTTTCCGTAAATGGAGCGCTGCCTCTTCCACCCTGTATACAAATGTAAAATATTATATGAAATAATAATTTTAGAGAATTTTAAATCTGTAGTATTAGACAACTAATATACATGTAGTGTTGATGGAGATGAATAAAAAGTCTACTCACGGTTTACACAGAGTATATTCAACACCACTTTAAAGTATATATAGTTTTAACACAAATGATAAATCACGACACAGTTTATACAAAAGTCAACCACAAACATATATATAAAACGGAACACGATAAATACTGATTTGGAAGAAAATAATAAAGAGAACAAAGGAACGTACGGAAAGCGCATCGAGTGGCAAGCATCGACTGTTATATATAAAATATGCCGTCGACAAGTGGGTAGGCGTAAATGTTATAACCCCTTACCGGTTCGGTCGACGGCAGCGAGCGCTTTTATATGAATATACTAAATACGAATACTTACTATAAAATATATAAATACTATTAAATGTATGTTTGGTTTCGTATATCTATATAAATGATAAATAAATAAATTATAATATTGTAATACATAAATGACACATATTACATAAACTATAAATATAAATAATAGTTCCCTACATCCCCAATCGCAAATATGAATTATTTTCATTTCCCTGCTAGAGCAGTGTACTAGACATGCAGTGTCTTGAATACTGTCGGAAAGCAATTCTGTTATTCACTTGCGTCTGGTGTCTTAACACTGTGTTCTCTCTGTCTAGTCTGTCGTATGCGGGTCGACGCGTGAAGTAACGTATTTAAAAAAAAAAGGTATATAAGTAAGCAAAAATGAAGAAAATATCATCATAATTCATCATCATAAAAATCAAAATAAAAATCAAATCAGCTTCGGGCTGTATCCCGCACTAAGCAGGGTAGGCAGAGGGAACCTAGTGTTAAGATACTCCGTTCCCCATTTTACGCCGATTTCTGGATGCATTGCGTATTGAGTAGCGAAACTCAGTGCGGTGCTTTGCCTCGACACCAGAGCGAAGAAATGAAAATATAAATGTAAATAAATATTTCCTCGAGTGGGGATCGAACCCACAACCAGTCGATTTTACAGTAACACTTTGTGCCTCTACGCCACGACTGGTCTCAATTATTTGAGCTTACAAAATTTCAAATTTCTTCTTCTTCATAGAATGTTATATTTCAATTATTTGTTATACTCTAAATTGTGGGATATACGTGAGGGTATAAAAAACATACTAAAATATGTTTACGTTATAACATTCTCACGGTATTAACATAATAACCCATAATTGACATGTTTTCTTTATTTTTACTAAATGTGAAACTATTTTATAATTTCAGAATTGTATTAGAAGAATGCACAGCACCGTTAGGTCCGTTTCTAAGACGGATGGCTAAAGTGACCGCTCCTAATCCAATAGTCAACAGTGAATCGACATCTGAGAGTAATCCAACTGAAGTGTACCTCAAGTAAGTTCATATTATAAGGATATAATGTATTCTTTATAAAATAAATAAAACCTTTTTAATTTAATGGAATGTAGTGACTTATAAAGTTATTCCTACTATGTACTAATATTAAACAAACTAAAAAGTTTTAATTTTTTTTGTTTATCAAATTAATAGCTTTTTTTAGCGTAGAAATATTAATTGTTTGTTTTTTTCTAGAGAATTAAATATACCAAGTGGCGATGGACTCATGAGCGTGAAAAAGGCAGGCATTGCCTTACTCTGCCATATGGATCGACTTGGCGCTCCTTTATTGCCTCCATTAAAAGGATTTGTTACAGTAAGTATTGATGGTTTATAATAATCATATAAATCTTCAGCTTCACGCTGTATCCCGCACACAGCAGGGTAGGCAGAGGGAACTTAGTGTTAAGACACTCCATTCCCCACTTTATAATAATTATGTGATATTGATGCTACTTTTAAGAAAGTAACACGCAATGTTAGATGAATAAATTAAATGAATATATCATTTTGTTATTTCTTATATTTTAGGGCTTCGTGCCTCAAAAGGTAAAAATGGAACCCTTATAAGTAGTTAGTTTCTCCTGAAATTGGTACGGAAGCCTCCGTAGGCGAATCCGACTTATGTTTACCCGGTTTTTATTTACTTAACAATTAAAATTAAATCATATTTTTTTTAAACTTAACTTAGCTTCACGCTTTATCCCTAGCGGTATAGTCAGAGACAACGGAGCGCCAAACGCTACGGTCTCTACATACCCCTTTCGCCTCGTCCAGTGTCATCAACCTCTTCATAAATGCCCTCTGGGGGTCCTCATGTTTTTTACGTGACCTTCTTCCAGTATCTTTAATACTGTGTTTTTTTAATACGACTTTTTTATTTTTATAGTGCACTGAATCAGCACAAGAAGTGGTATCGGTAGGATCTGGTCTCTTGCAATTAGGTAGTCTAAGGATCCAACAAATAGCATGCGCAGAGAAATTAGCGCTGCTCTTGACTCACGACGGAGTTGTGTACACGTTGCCGTACGATACTATGACACCGCATCTAATTCCAGGTTAGATTTGACTTGTAGATTTGTTTATTTAAGGCATTTTCTACAATTTTTTTTTAGTTATTGCAAAGAAGGTGAACTTAAATAGAACCAGTATGAGTAATTTTTATTGTGACAAAGTATAAGTTTCCATGCCCAACTTTTTAACTATTATTTATCTAATTCTTTATATAAAAAAAACTCTCTCTCTCTCTCTCTCCCTTAACTCTTTACTTACCATCCACAGGTCTAGAAAGCAAGGCGATAACGCAGGTGGCGTGCCACCCGGGCGGGCGCCACTACCTGTGCCGCGCGGCGTGCGGCGGCGCGTGGTCGTGGGGCGCGGGCGACGACGGCCGCCTCGGCCACGGCGACACGGCCGCGCGCGACGCGCCGCAGCCGCTGCACCACCTCGCGCACCACGAGGTGGTGCGCGTGGCGGCCGGGCACGCCTGCAGGTCATAAACGTTTAATTTATAGAACTGCTTATAGATGTACAATATTTACATAATATGATTTTTTTAATATGATATCTGTATATGTTTCATGTATTATCTGTTATCATATACAGATAATAATAATTTATTTTTATATATAAACAGTGCGGCGATAACCTCCCGCGGCGCGCTGTACACGTGGGGGCGCGGCGCGCACGGCCGCCTCGGGCACGGCACCATAGAGAGCTGCCTCACCCCACAACCGGTGTCGTTTAATGCTCACAATATTGAACGAATTATTGATGTTGCTCTTGGTAATGTATCGTTTAGTTTTTTTGCGTGTTTTAGTATAAACCATTATTGTTTTCCATTTTCCGCACAATTTTAGGGATATTTCGTAGTTGGCGGAATTAAACGTCGCGGTTTGTCTTGTTAACAAAGCGTGAAAATAAAATTAATATACCCTCGGTGGGGATTGTATACGAACCACAACGCGTTGCTTTTACAGCCACACACTATGACGCAACGCCACTGCGGCCCTGAAGAGGCCGCCGTGTTGTATAACATATAAAAAAGACAAAATTTGTAAGGATGGATGCTTGTTCCTCTTTCACGCAAAAAGTACTAAATTGATTTTAGATTTTAAGGTAAAAATTCAAATCATATTATAAAATAGCTAATATATAAGAATAACACATACTCTACAATTGATGTAAAAAATTATATTTTTTTCTACACATATGACAATAAGTATACAATACCATTACAACAGGCTGGGGTGAAGGACAAACGTTATGCTGTACCTGGGAAGGCGCCGTGCAAGTCTTTGGCGACAGCGAAGCGGGCACTCCGCGCGCACTCTCCGCGCTCTCCACATTCCGTGTAACGAGGGTTTATACGGGGGAGCATTGGCACGCCGCTTTGACTGACGGGTGAGGACAGATTATATATTTATTATATTATATTGTACGTGTGTTCGTGATCCTTAGGTTTTAAATGTTTTTGCTAAAACATAGGCTAATGTAATAGTAATAATAATGTAATAATAATTATTAAAAAAAAAACGAATAAATTATATTTTTTATGATACTGCCAACATTGACTGTTCCTAGCTTAAGTAGTCCGAAAAATAAACAAATGCACCTAATAAACTACATGAAGTAAGCCAAAGGATCCATATTAGATAAAATTAACATTTAATTTTTTTTAATTGTAAATTTTTGCAGTGGTCAAGTATACACATGGGGCAAGGGTGATGACTACAGATTGGGCCATGGGAATATGGAGTCAATTAAAATACCAAAATTAGTCGAGGCACTTAATGGTACGTATTTAATGTTTATTTTATTCTTCAAAAAGATGAGTGTAAATAATATATTAGCAAAAAAATATATTTTAAATCAGTCAAATATATAATATATTCTCTCTCGTGTATTTTAGTATTATATATTTGTGAAAATCCAACGTTTGCTAGTAATAGTAGTAGTATTGATGTGGCAATCGTCTGTCACGTAACATAATTATTATATAGCTATCCTAAACATTTCCTTTGTTACCTTGCAAACTACCCTGGATGCAGATTGAGTTGACTGTATCCTGTCTTTTGGTATAGTGGGTTTGGCACTTCAAAATTTTAGCTGGAAGAAAGTGTATAATAATTCAGTTAAAAAACTCATTTGAAATTATATATTATGTTATTAACTTATTATTATCATATATTTTGTTTTAGGAATAAAAATAGTCGATCTGTCTCTTGGCGTATCGCACGGTATCGCGCTGTCATCGGAAGGCGCGTTGTACGTGTGGGGCACTCAGGAACGAGCGCAGATACTGAATCAAATACCACAGCCTTTACAAGTTTTTAATCCACCGTTTAAAGCTAATGGTAATAAATATGTATACTTAATTAAATCAATTTTACATTTTAAAATATAAATTTTCTCTCGCAATTTTACATTTTAAAATATAAACTTATATTGTTAACTCAACGTCTCTATTAGATAAAACTGGTTACTTTCTGGCATCATTTTCTCATAGTTTACTTTTGTATATTTTAAAAATAAAATTATGTTCTTTTAAGATATGTAGGAAGTAGTAAAATGCAAAAACGGGCTAACTGCAAGTCAGAAGCGAACGTATGGTACCGTATCATTATACTACGTTTGGATACTAAAAATTTAAAGATTTTTTTAGTATTTGTTGTTATAGCGGTAACAGATATACATCATCTATCAAAATTTCAACTTCTTAACTACCATGGTTAACGATATACATAATGGTGACAGACGGACAGATGGATGGACAGACGGACATCGGAAACATAGTTAATAGGGTTCCGTTTTTTTATTTTGGGTACGGAGCCCTAAAAACAATCGTATATTATGTATATAAGTATAATATAAATATGTTATTGATTTTTGGATTATAGCAATAAAAACACTTTTAGTTTCTTCTGTAAAAGAAACGACATTAAATGTTTATTACTACTGTTACAAAACTTCTATATCACAAAATTGTCCAATGTACACGTTTCTCATTAAACGGATAAAATTTAAAAGGCCTTTTGACAGTCCGTAGCGTCATTACAGATTATACAACTACATCATAAACATTTTGACAGATTAAAATTAAAGGAAATTATAATTTACTTTACATAAGTATATGCATTACGGTTTTTTTTATTATTATTATTTAATTTTAGGTGTTGCAAGTGGTCCGTCTCAAATATTTTCATGGAGTCAAGAAAATCCACGAGACCTGCCTTCTTCTCTACCATTTGTTATTGATTTGTCAGATAATACATTTAAGTATGTATATTTTTTTGTATTTTTTAAACTTATTTGTGAAAATTAACAATAAATTATGATTGTCTTCCTCAACTTCACAGTGTCTGGCTACAAAACGCTATGTTATGGGTTCGATTCCCACTTGGGCGAATAAACCGAGAATAAAACGAGATAAACCGTGGTGTTGAGTTTTATGAGAGCAACCCAGAGTGTGTTCATACTAGTTACCCTTTACCTATTTTGATGCGGGATACAGCGTGATATAAAAAAATAACAACAAATGTTCATTGGTCTAAGAAAAATAAACATATTTTGTGATTATTTTTAGGTTTTTAGAAAGATTATTAAGAATAGTGGTGGAACAAAGTGGAACGGCTAACATAAAGGATAACGAATGCCTAGCAATCTCTTGTTTGAATCTCCTTAGGTTACAAGTAAGTACTTATTTTGGAGTATTTTTTTTTATTAGTTTTATAAAGTAACCATGAAAAAACATATTAAAAGTAGCCATATCTATTTTATCCATTCTAAATTCATTTTTAGGGTTCCGTACATTAAGAAAAAAAGGAACCCTTATAAGATCACTTTGATGTCTGTCTCTCTTTCTGTATGTTAAGAGCACTTATCTCAGGAACGCTTGGAGATATCGAAATGAAATTCAAACCATATAGTTTGAACTCAGATCCACGGTCAAGATGGGATAGCTATTTTGTAGAATGTTTTTGTGTCTAGGTTTTTTTTATTTTTTTTAATTTATAATTGTTGCTAAGTACTTTCGTCTTGTGAAAAATATTTTAATTACGTGACGCCTTGCGTTCTTACTCTTTATTATGAAGATTATTATTATTATTATTATTCGTACGTTAGGTTTGCTAATTTCAATAGGATTTTGTATAATAAAATTATACAATAAAACGTTGTAATCACTAACAAAGTTTTATTGAGTTATCGAAGTCTTATGTACGATACTAACACGATCCTAGGTGCACGCGTGGCAATGCGCGCACGGCGCGGGGGGTGGCTCGGCGGAGGCGCGCGCGTGGGGCGCGGGCGTGCACGCGGCGCTGGTGGCGCTGGCGGAGGGGCGCGCGGGCGCGGGCGCCGCCGCCGCCGCCAAGCGCGCGCTGGCCGCCGCCTGGCCGCTGCTGCTGCCCACGCCGCAGATACGCGCGCAGCACCTCGTCGCGCTGCTGCCTCAGGGTTGGTATCGGGGTGCAGTCACACTGCTCACGCGGTAAGGAATCATGAAATGTAAGAAAACTGACTTCAGAGCGGTATGTGTCTTCGAAACATCAGAAGAAATTGTTTTTAGGCGTAAAAACAGAGGTATTTTTGCTCGCTCATTATGCTTAAGAAGTGAAACTTTTTAAGTTAAGGAGTGAAACTTTTTAATTGTTGAGATATTGTATGGTGAGTAGCGGCGTAAGAAAATAAAGTTGAAGAAGCTTGACGTTCTTACCATATCGACTACCTACATATAACCGTTACATTTACGACTGTAAAGGTACTGGTGTTTCAAACACTGTGTCGCTGAGCTACCACTGCAGTTTTGTACTATATTTTTTTCTAATAATTATTACACAGATTAACCAGGTAGCATATATATATTTTTTCTTATAAGAGTTATACAATTGAAGTTATGTGTTTAAAAAAAGTGTGAATCAAAACCGTTATATATATAAATATATATAAAAGCCAATTGGTATTCCAGGGTCAGCACCAGCAAGTTCAGGTGCTCGTTTCATGACGGAGCTACTGGTGTGGTCCTTACTTGGTGGTGGAGGTCTTCGAGATGCATTGCGAAATGCTCTTCAAACGCACTCATCAGATTCATATAACCATTTGCAATTGGACGAGTAAGTAAAACAAGACAAACAAAAAACATTTCAAAATCAACAGTTTTACTGTTGTTATTTTAAAAAGTATTTATTACTTCGCTTTTATGTACCATATACATAACTTACATATTACAAAAATGTAGCACAAATACTAGGTAAAAAATAATAGAAACATAATTAGAACCTAATATTAGAGACGAAACAACATAACTGTATTCGAATTAATATATAATATAAAAGTATTAAAGATATATATCTATCTATTTATTTATTTTTCTAGTGAATACGATCAGATTGATATAGTGACAGGACAACGTGGTGTACCAACTACAACTATGTCAGACGATACAGAAACTATTCAAGGTAAATTCATGTTGTAATTATAATAATAACTATTATCTATTTTAACCCGAGGCCGATCGTGGCGCAGCGGCACAAGGTGTGACTGCAAAACCGACTGGTTGTGGGTTCGATCCCCACTCGAGGAGATGAAATATTTACTTAAATTTATATTTCCATTTCTTCGCTCTGGTGTCGAGGTTAAGCGCGGCGTTGAGTTCTGCCACTCAACACGCAATGCCTCCAGAATTCGGCAGAAAGTGGGGAACGGAGTGTCTTAACACTAGGTTCTCTCTGCCTACCCTGCTGTGTGCGGGATACAGCGTGAAGCTAATTTAATTTATTTTTTTATTTTAATCTATTTTAACGTTTTTTAAAGATTTACTCCAGATTTTTTATGGAAAAAAAACTTATATAGATAACATATAAAAAAAATTACGTAGCGGGATTTGATCCCGCGCCTCTTCGAAACCGTCCGAGCTAGCCACTAAGCCATATTTCGGCTACTACGATGATAACTCTAAGCATTTATCCTTGCGTAGCAGATATTAGTAAAAATCTCCCCTACAGAGACGCTAACAACATAAATAAGTTATAGTAATGACGTGGCGTGATAAGAAAGTATGGTTTTGTTGTCTGAGCGCTTGGACGGTTTCCAAGAAGCGCGGGTTCTAATCCCGCTACGTAATTTTTTTTATACATTTTCTAAATTAGTAACGATTGACTAATTCATAATTTATTATTAATATCTTTTTCATTATTATTTTAACAGCACCATGTGTCGACGAATATCAAATAAATAATAACGCTACCAACTGTGATAGTGGTACTTCAGTTCCTTTAATGCATTTGGTATGTATATAAAACAATATATGGCTATATTTTTTTGATATGTTATAATAAGTTTAATTATGGAGAAATAGATTTTATAAAAAATATATATTTATATTTTTTATGTTTAACAGGTTAAGCATTTGATACGAAATACAAGTTGTCAAACACAAATGCATATAAATTTAATATTGAACGATGACACAAGCAAAACTGACGATCTAAAAGGTCACGATACTGTGAGTCCAAGTTGTGACCTTCTCATACGATTTCAAAGGTTAGTTTGAAATATTTTTAGTTGTTATTTTTACTTAGGTGATTACATACAAATTTGAAAATCTATATTGTTTCTAAGCAATGTTTTGTAGATTAATTTCCTGTAATAAGTAACAAGTGTATTAAATATTCTGGATATGTTCGAAGTAACTAAGTGCAGTTTTTCTGTACATAATTATATTAACATAATTAATTGCTTTAGTTATATATTATACTCTAATACATTATTTTAATTTCATGCTATATCCCACACACAGCAAGGGAGACACAGGAACCTAGGGATCTAATGTTAAGACATTCCGTTCCTATTAAAACACTTCTGTTCACTCAAATAAAAATATTAAATATTAAATTTTCCGAATCGTACTCATAATCGTTCCGTTTACAGTTCACACCCTTGTTCCACCGGGCCACGACGGCCTCAACATAAGTTTAATACACAATGTTACATAGTATTTGCCATTTGTCAGGCTACTCTTCAGCGAGGCGATGTGGTCGCGCGGCGGGCGCAGCAGCCGCGGCGGCGTGCGCGCGCTGCTCGCGCACTACACGGCGCTGCTCGCCGACCACGTGCACTCCACGCTCAGCTGCTTCACGGCCGCCGTCCGCAGAGCTGATGATGCGCATCTTGAAGAGCTGTGCGATCTTATAAGGGCGGATATTGTTGGTATGTTATGTTATACTGGTCTCCCATCTACTGTTAATGTTGTCTTTTTCTTTTCTTTGTTATCTTCACGCTGTATCACGGTCTATCAAATAGTTAATGGTAATTGTAAAACAGCTTTGGTTTCATATCAAATGAGCTGGATATTTATTTAAATTAAAATATAAGATGTTGACTACATCTTCAGTGTAGTAGGAATTGAAAACTATAAAATTACTTTTTATGTAATTCTCATTTTCTGTTTAACATATTATAAATTTCCAGTCCAACTAAATGACGTATACATGAAATAAATTTCATGTATTTGTATTTTAATTGAAATCAAAATATTATTTATTGAATCAGGCCGTACTTTTAAATAATCAACTTACATAAAATCCCTACAGGAAGCCAGCAAAATAAAAAAAATGCCCACAATGAATTCTTACTATTCCCCCACGACAGGTCGAGTAATGAGTGAGCTGGCGGTGTGGGTGTGCGCGTGCGCGGCGCGCTGCGCCATCGCGCTGTCGGACTGCACGGCCGCGCTGGTGCGCGTGCTGCGCGCCTGCGACGCGGCCGCGCGCGCGCTGCCCGCCGCCGCGCGCCTCGACGCCGACCTGCTGGGCTGGCCCGGGCTCATGTCCAAGAAACATGCGGCTAACACCAGTATTATACGAAGGTGTGTCGGTTATCTGTATTTCTTTTGTTCATGCATGTCGTAAATATTAATGTGGGATAAAGTGGATGTCTTGTACTTTTGTTTTTTTTAGCCCCAGCTTGTACCCCCTTTACAGCAGGGTAGGCAGAGGGAACCTGGAAATCTAGTGTTAAGAAACTCCGTTCCCATTAAAAAACTTTTGACTTCCACTTTTTAGAGCTATTGCGCATTGAGTGGCGAAATTCAACGAGGCGTTAGTAAATGAAAATATTAAATATACATGTGCGTACATACTGTATAATTGCGACTATTGATGACGAACGCGATTTATTAGAATATTTTATACTTACCTTCATAGTTACAACTGGTTATGATATATTGTTCACCAAAACGCAGATGCGACCTACAAAACCACACTCGAGAAGGCGGCTCCTGGATCATAGTATCAGGATATGTGTACGATGTCGACAAATTTGAATGTGACAACGCGAGCACGGTGGAGCTCGTTCGTAAGTTACGCGGGCGCGATGCCACCGCAGCGTTGAGCGCCGCCCCCCACGCTGCGTATCTCTCGCGTATCACTGATAAATGTGTCGGCATGTATGCTACGCAGATACATAGTCATCATTGTGAAGTGAGTTTGATTTTTTTAGTTTTAATAGTATATATTACTTTAAGTGTTTAATAATTTATTTAATTACTACATGAAGCGTACATATTTTCGTAAACTTTTTAAAAATATTTTTACTATTTTTAAATTTAATAGCAAATAACATTTGGAAACTTACATCAAGGTTTATTTTGTAATTGGTTTAACTACTACTTCTAACTGTAGCAATAGGTATAATTAACAAAATGATTTTCTCTCTTTTTTATTTTACTTAAAAAAACTAACGTGAGAAAGGGAATATAAGTTATTTATTTATAATAGATTTCGTTCTCTGTTCACAGGAAAGCACATCCAGCCTACGTACCCACCACATACTCTCGTCCTGCGCGTTCCACTTGGCGCTGGGCCTGTCGCAGTGCGGCCTCCGGCTCGCCCGGTCGCTGCCCACACAGCAGGCGGAGCGGGAGGCGGTGTACGCTTCCGCTGTTTTCCTTAGAGGTGGTCTTCAAGTATGTGTCGTCTTTTTAGTATTGTGGTAAAGTATTTTTTTTAATTAAATGATAATAAAATAAAACGAAGAATTTAATATAATTATTTTTTTAAAATCAACATATAGTCTGAAAGGCTGAAAGGCTGTTGTGGGAGGCCCAAGGAGGCTTTAGACCTGGAAGAGGGTGTATGGATCAGATCTTTTCCCTCCGCATGATCACGGAAAAATTTTTGGCCGTTAACCAAAAAGTTTTCTGTGCTTTTGTGGACTTGGAAAAGGCGTTTGACAGAGTTGTAAGAGCGAAATTATGGGAGGTACTACCCCGGTACAATGTGAGCGGACCCTTGCTGCAGGCTGTAAAGTCTCTTTACAGAGATCACTCAGCCTGCGTGCGAGTAGGAGCTGGCATGTCGCCCTGGTTTGACATCCGATCGGGTGTTAAACAAGGTTGCGCCATGTCAGCTTGGTTGTTCAATTTGTATTTGGATAGCTGTCTCCAAGGAGTGAAACAAAGTGATATGGGAGTGAAAGTAGGTGACCTGAATGTGAATTGCCTGCTGTACGCAGATGATGCAGTGCTTATTGCATCATCAGAATGCGAGTTGCAGGCATTGGTCACCACTCTGAAAGAAGGGTGTGAATATAATGGTCTAAGCCTCAATGTGAATAAGACAAAGGTTCTGATTTTTGAAAGAGATGAAGAAAGGACGGAATGCAAGATCAGTGTAAATAGTAAGATATTAGAACAAGTGAATGAAGTGGTATACTTGGGAAGTATGTTCAGTAGAGATGGAAGATACGAGATGGATGTGGAAAGGCGTATTGCTGCCGGTAACAGAGTTAACGGAGCCTTAGCTGCATTGATGAGACGGCGAAACGTCAGCACAGCTGCGCGTTTGGCCGTACACAATGCAGTTTTGGTACCGACTCTGTTATACGGCAGCGAAACGTGGGTATTACAGAAGAAGAATGAAAGAAAGATGAATGCTGTGGAGATGCGATCTCTTCGTAGGATATGCGGAGTCAGCTTAGCTGATCGAATCCGCAATGAAGAGGTACACAGAATGGCAGGTACTAGCGAGGACGTCACGGTGAGAATGAAGAAGAACGTGCTCAGCTGGTTTGGGCACGTCGAACGAATGAGTGATGAAAGAATGGCAAAAAAGATTTATGATGGAAAAGTGAGCGGTAAGAGAGGTAGGGGGAGACCTCGGTTGACCTTCGAAAACACAGTATCAAAGATACTGGAGGAAGGTCACGTAAAAAGCATGAGGACCCCCCGAAGGGCATGTATGAAGAGGTTGATGACAGTGGACGAGGCGAAAGAGGTATGTAGAGACCGTAGCGTTTGGCGCTCTGTTCTCTCTGACTACCCCGCAAGGGATAAAGAGTGAAGTGAAGTTAAGTTAAGTTATATAGTTTGTAACTATATCGTTCTCATTTTTATTGTACATTGAATAATGTTAGTTCATTTAAGAGAAAGTTCTTGCTATTGCGTACTCTTTTATAAACTAAGTAAATAACTTAAAACGTTTTTTTTATTTATTGCACTATTTCGGTTATTATTTTTTGTATTTAGCAATTTACGTCAATTTTCAAAAATAATCGGAAAATAATTTTATTTGCAAAAGATATAAAGACATAATTAAAGTATCAAAATTTACAGACGTCACAACCAGCGAACCCCTTCGAAGAAGAGAAAGCAGAGGCCCGTAGTGGTTCCTCTACAGGTGGGAACAGTCCGGCTAGTGATGTGCCGCACCTCGCCAACACGCTGCTACCGCCGCAAACTCGCACGCGCATCCCTAGGGTCAACGTCACTGTGTCACATGTGAAGGCGGATAGCCTTCTTTTTGCGCTAGCTGAGCCTAAGTTACATGTACGTAATTTTTTTTCGTTATTTTGTCTAGTTATGCTTTGTTACTAATAATATAAAGCGAATGGGTGCTTAATTTATACAATTAAACAATATCATATAGAAGAAACCAACATTTTTATTGAATATATTGGAAATAATAGTAAATAATCTTCCTAGGACCCTTTAGCGTTACACTTATGGTGGGCCTGTGAGCGTCGTGAAGGCTGCGCCCCACACTTCCCTCCAGAACATCCCCTCGAGGAACTAAGACGGGCGTTGTTGGCTGCTTTGTTATATCATGCGGGATTGAAAGAGCATGCTCTAGCTACAGCTACTGCAGGTATTGAATAATTTTAATTACTTAAACCCTTAAGAGAATCTTTCTAGTCCTACCACGGACAAAATATTATAATACATAAAATCACATCATTGCTATAAATCACAAAAAAACTTAAAAATAAATGGGTACTGACAAAAGAAACTTCGTGGTATGTTTCATTTTGTATAAAAAACACCACACACACAGTCGACAGTATGCTATACAAAAATACTAATTGCTAAGTAAAAAGTATGTATAATATTATTGTAATGTTTTCTTTCGATTTGAAGTAGTATTTGCTTATTTATGCATTTTTTTAGAAAAAGATAGAGGTGAAGTAAAGCTGTCTCCAGCCATGTCTGAAATCGTAAAAGCTGTTCAACAAAGTAAATGGACTCTTATGAGGACACGGCAGCAGCTGTCAAGGGGATACAAGGAGGTTTGTCCTTCTTAAAATTATACTGGGTTATTTTGTAAAGAAGCACAATTTACAATTTTGTAAAGAATCACAATCAACCTAATATATAAATATAATTATTAAATATATAGCCAATAAAAATATATTGTACATTTTTATACATCTTTTAGGTCGGACTTAAAAGCCATCGTAGCGTAGAGGCACGGCGTCTAATTGTTAACGTGAATGTTGTAGGTTTGATTCCCACTCGGGGGAATAAACTATTTTTATTTCTTTGCTTTGGTTTCAAAGCAAAGCGCGGCATTTAGAAAATGAGACCAAAATGTGACATTGAGTGTCTTAATACTAGGTTCCCTCTGCCTTACTATATGCAGGATACACCGTGAAGCTATTTTTTTAGGTCTGTGCAGCTCCATTAGAAAGAGCAAGGTTTCTGTTACACGAAGTAAGAGCGGCAATATCGCCGGCAGTATCAGCGCTACACTCGCGACCGCCCGCGCGCCGTCCGCCTACGGCTAAGAGAATATTTCAGAAAGTAATGAAAATGGCTAAATCACCTTCGTTCAACAAATGGTAAACAAACTAAAAATACTTGGTACAAGATATTTGATATTCATCAATTAAACAATTGTAATATATCATAATATTTTAGAGTTATCTGTATTTCTTTTTTTTAGTTTCGAAACAACGAAAGATTTAAGAAATAGGCAAAATAGTTTAAGCAAGAGCATGCTGAAAGCAACAGGTAGTTTATTGCAAGGAGACGCCTTATTAATTAAGTCTACTATAGGAACTCAAAATGCTAAAATAGAAGAAGTTCAAACGATCATCGTAGAACCACCAAAAATCCAGGGTAATTTAGAAGGATCCAGTGATCCAAATCCTAGAGAGCTGTGTAATTTACAAGCGAAGCCCAAATTAAAACTCAAAGATAGAGCACTCGACAAAGAACTAAAAAATGCTTCTAATTTCGATGACATGCGACACGAAGGTCGTGTTGATTTAAAGCTTTCAGAGAGAGATGAAATGTATGACAAAGATGACGACAAAACACCCACGAACGAAATCTCTATTAGTTCTATCAACGAAATGACTGATAACTCGGTGTTCAAAGAATCACTGGAAAGCGAAAAACAAGTATTGTTATTGGCCGATGACTTAAAAAATGAGCTAATAGTGGCTGATGAAGAAAAGGATGACGATAATTCTGAAAGAAATAAATTTGTTAACGCGTGGGTGGCGAGACTGGCCTGCGATGAAAAAGGTACTATATTAATGTAGACTTATGCGAGAAAATTAATTAGAAGTAAATTGGCAATAGCTAAAATGTTATTTGATTTTAGATTTATACTGGATGCTTGAGCAAGTGACGCCAGAGCAACAAAGCTTGACGGCAGCTATCATTGACTTTGTCATGACTGAAGAACCCTGTGATATTGATATATTAAGACGGGCTTTGTATTGCCAGGTATTGATATTAGATAACACTATTACACAATATTTAAACATTTCACAGATTATTTTATTTAATGTACACTTATTTTATTTAACATACAGATTATTTTTTTTACATAATAATTTCAGGTACAAAGAGCAGAAATAAGAAAAACTGGCTACACAATTATAAATACTATACTACATTCTTCCCAAACTTTGTCGGAAAGTGTGAAGTACGCTGCTCTTTCTGGCTTATTAGGAGCTTCGATGGCGGACTCGGTGCCAAATGCTCCAATCAAACCTTCTATACCAATGACAGTGCCTTTAGAAAAAATAGAATCTGTGATACCGTATTTAAAATATATGGTCCTTCAAGAAAGATCGAAACTAATGGATTATGTTCTTATCGAGTTAAGGGCTAGAGTTCTTGAAGGCGAACAGAGCCAACCATTACCATTAAAAATGAGTGCCAATTACGGAGCACATGCCCTACTAAATAAGCCTTCTAGAGCTAGGTATGTATTATTAATATTATTCTAATTTTTTTTTTTCTGATGTTGAATTGGATGATGGGAGTCAAACCCACAACCTTCGCTTTTACAATCATACGCATGTGCCTCTGCGCCACGACTTGTCTCTATAGTCTCTTTATGATATAAATTTGTTTGTAGGTTTCTCATAACACTTTTGTCATTGCTCATCGAAGGATGTCAGGGTCCAGAATTAGAGCAATTAATAAATGGCGGAGCGTTAAGTTCTTGTTTAACTTTGTTAAAACAAATCGGTGGAGATACATCGCAACACACTTCACTAATATGTAATGGATTTAAACCAAAATGTGAGTTACTTTTTTATTTTCATGCATTGTTTTTTTTTAAACGAAAGTGATATATAAATCTATTTAATTATATATTTTTTCTTATAGCGGAATGTTTAATTATATATGAGGATGAAAGATTAGGTGCTCGTGCCAGAGGAGCGTCATTGTCTGGACCCGAGCTTGCATCACTCATGAAAATTGGTACGCGCGTAGTTCGTGGGAAAGACTGGAAATGGGGTGATCAGGTAAAATAAATAGTTAATGTCTTATTCAACAATTTAATATTTACTTATGCTCTTAATAATATCAATAGTAATCGATAGAATCCAATAGAGGCTTAATGCTCATTCAAAAATATAAGAAAACGTATTAAAATAATTTTCCCAGGATGGTGTACCTGGCGGGGAAGGTCGCGTGATAGGCGAAGTGGGGGAAGATGGCTGGGTTCGCGTCGCGTGGGACGCGGGCGGGACCAATTCATACCGCATGGGGAAGGAGGGGAAATATGATCTCAAACTGGCACGTTCACCCTCACCTCCTCCATCGGTTGATGAAACTGTACAAGGAAATGGTAAAGTTATAATGAATTAATAATAATCTACACAATTAACACTGTGTTACTCATAACTCGTAACAATTTATTAATAAATAACCTTATTTTCTAGTTGTATGCATAAACAGGGCTCATAAAAGTTTACTAAAACCACAATAGGTATAGCTAGCTATAATAGGTATAAAAATTATTTAAAAATATTAGATTTTGTTAAGGAACCGTTTATTTTAACTCATGTTTCTGCGGCGATGTAGTTAGATCCTTTGGATAAGCGCAAAGCCATTTTTTTAATATTTAAATAAAGTACAAATATCAGAATATAAATAATAATTCCAGTCGAGAACACGGTAGAGTGTTGGCCGGTGAGCGAAGTGCGATCATCATGTACCGCAGCGGTGCGCGCGCTGTGTGCGGGCGCGGGGCGCGCGGGCGCGGCGGCGCGGCGCAACGTGGCGGCCTTGCAGAGGCGGCTGCTGGCGCTGGCCCACGCCAACGTGTACCCGCCGCCTACCGCCTTCGCGGGACATATGCATACGGCTCTGGCGTTGTTGAGAAGTAATTTTGAATAACGTTGATGTTTAATTTTATATATAAATACTTATATGTAATTAATTACAGATTGTTATTTTGCTTAGTGTAATTGTTTTTGAATTTTTAAAACATCAACATGAACTAGCTTAATTTGTTCATTGTATTTTTACTTTTTAAATTAAACTTATATATTTCTATTTCAGCTAGTGCTCAAAGTCCCGAAATGAGAGTTTCTCTTTGCACAGACTCCTGGTTTGAATTATGCTACAGTATTATATCGGCTACAGATAGAACAATCTCTCAGGACCTTATGTACATGCAGGTTTGTTCACATGTTTTTTTTACCACCTAAACATTGCTATTTACATTAATATGATTGGTGAAATGCAAAATACAATTTTTAAGTTACATTGTTAAGTAATTTAATTAATAAAAAAAAGTGTATTTAATTAAAAAGTGTATTATTATTTAATCATTTACTGCTCAGATCCAATCTCTGTGGCTACTACGGCGCGTGCTGGCGGAGCACGGCGGCGCGGCGGAGTGGCGGCGCACGGTGGCGGCGCAGCTGCTGGCGCTGGCGGGCCGCCTGTGGCTGGAGACGCACGCCGCCGACCCCGCACTGCGCGCCCACGCGCACGCGCCCGCCCTCACACCCGTGTGCGTGGAGGAGGAGGAGATAGGTGGGTGTATCCCACATGTCATCCAATTTTCGAAACTGCATATTAAGTTGCACAATTAAACGCCGCGTTTTGTCTTGTTACCAGTTAAAGTAAACGAAAATAATTCACTCTCCCGATTTATTTTCGTTTACTTTTTCTGGGATTCGATTCCACAACGATCGTATTGATGAACAGACGCTGTGCCGATTCCATAACGGAATAAGCAATGCACATTTGTTATAAGAAATGACGATACAAACGATAATCGATACCTTAATATATATATAAGATAAGAAAAAGTGCAATCATGCTAGGTTACTCATGCTTTAAGCATGTGAAATAAACATAACAAGTAAAACAATCAATAAGCTCAATAAAGCAAGAAATTTTAAGCAAGAAGGATCTGGAAACAGTTCTCTCGTATTAACAAGTCGATCGATTGTAAAAATGGCGGATATACCCAACCGATGGCGAAACGTCACATTTTAAAGTCAAATACTTGCAGTATGTCTGTGCCCTATAATTTGTCCGTATTAAATTGTGGTTTGTTTACCTTTTATCTTCTTGCTTTATGATCGTCTGAGCTATCTATTAAATTATATGATTCTAGAATTGTGTTTGGGAATTATTCAATGTGTTTCTTTAATTCTTTAGTTATAAGTGCAATCATTAGATTTTTGATAATATAAGTTTTATAACAGTTATATATATTTTTGTAAATCTTATTATTTAATCCACAAAATACTTAATTCAACAGACAATAGATGGCGTGCACCAGCCACGGCTAGTTATACGGGCACTACATGTGCGGCCATCGTCAATCTCGTGCGGCAGCTGCACTCCACGCCACAGTGGCACGGACCCATTACTGCTCTGTTACTTGAGAAGTTACAACTGGCTGCGCAAATGGTAATTTATATAATAAATTGATAACAAAATGAATAAACGAATATCAGATATAGATCCGCTCTATCATTTGAATCTATGTTTAAATGTAATTATTATCGCGACAGGTTGTTAGTTCGATTCCCACTCGGATAAATGGAATATTTAATACTTCGAAGAATTGATCTTCACGGTGTTGAGGCAAAGCATGGTGTTGAGATCCGCCGCTCAATGCGCAACCCCCTCTAGAATTAAGCGGAAAATGGAGAACGTCTCTTAAAACCGGCTTCCCTCTGAGTATTGCTGTTTGCGGGATACAGCGTGGAGCTCCGCGTGCGAGCGTGAAAGAATATATCGACGATGTGGATGGGGTGTGCGGAATAAAACATGTACTTCTTGATTCTAAATATAGTCTCTATATTTGACACAACAATTGAACCAGTATAATCAATCAATGGATCACACGACTCTTAATACAGCACTTATTAAAATGTTGGCAATTAACGACTAATTCGCTCGAATATATTTTAATTCGAATGTTATATCCTCCACACAGTGTTTGCAATTTTATTTCAGAACAGATTTAGCTTTCTAGGAAGCTTTATTAGTTTCTAATAAAAGCCGTAGATTGGAATTAATTTAGATATATTTAAATATACTAGCAAAGACTGGCTTATGGCTTAGATGTAACTTACACTTTTAAACTACTATATAGTTGTTATTAAGTAAAATATTTATTCCTGAAAATATATTTTTTACATAGTGTAAACATAAGCTTAAAACTTAAACTGATATAGCACCTTATTTATACTAATTTGTTAGTTTCTCACATTTAAGAAAATAGCGTCACAGATATTAGTCAAATCTAATAAAAGAAAATTATAAATCTTAATGAAAGTTAATTATGAAATCGTAACTTTTGTTTATTATTTTAGCTAATAACAATAGATTGGTAGCATTTTTTTACATATTTTTAAAATCATTTTACAGGTATACTAACACATACATTTAGAATCATCCATTTTTATTTTACTTTTTTTACAGATTACAAATGATTGGCATTGGTGGCCACACACTAGCCAAGATTTAACGCAAACTATGAAACCATCTGCGCCATCGTTAAATAGTTGTCTTATAGGTACGCATGCCATAACATCGAATATACTCGTATATATAGTGTTATTTTGAATAGTTTTTTATATTAATTCATCTTTCTTTTAACTAAATCTTATTAAGCTTAATATTAACGTTAAATTAGATAAATAGAAATTGAGCTTTAGTAATATTTACATACAGCAACACATACGAATTAAAATAAAGGGAATTTAATGTATTTTTTGTTTTGTAATATATATTTTATTCAGCTGGAGCATTAGGAGTCGTAGGTGGAATGGAGTGGCGGATCAGACTCGGCCAGCGTGTGTACGCCGGTTCTCCACCTAGGAACGGTGTTGTCACTCAGTTATCATCCAGAGCTAAGATTACACTGGTCCACGAAGATAATACTTCTACCAAGGTATTGTATACAAGTAACATGACAGAGGTCTTGCTTTTTACTGCTATTTTTTAGGCTCGTATTAATAAATCGCTCTCAACTCTGAGATCGATCTTGAGATGCTGTTCACATTCATAGATTCATAGCAACTCCATTTGTTGTCGCCGTTCATTTACACTGGTTCTCTCACGATAGATCGTGAGAGTTAAGAGCGAGTTATAAATATGGTTCTCAGTATACATTAATGTTGTAATTGATTTAGCAATTAATGTTTTTTTTTAATAAGTCGTTGGAAATTGAATGTACTATTTTTTTAACCAACAAATTTTATTTATATATGAAATGATTTTTCTGTTAAAAAAAATAACTTGCGAAGTAAATACGTTATACAATAAGAATTCTTTAAGAGCATTAGACACAGTCTAAGCGATTTATTAATCAACAAAAAATATTTACCTTAATATAACAGATCGACGTAAACAACGTCCATAGTGCAGAGTGTGAGCGTCTATCGCAAGCGCTGGGTGGAGGCGAGAGTGCGTTACGCGTGTGCGCAGCTTTACTAGGCGCTGGGCCACAAGCTTCACCCATGCATGCCCATCATTTGCCTGGTAATTAGTATTTATTTTTATATTAATTGACTAAGTTACTATGATGGCAGCGGAGGATTTTAAAAAAGATTTATTTAAATAATATTCTTTAAAACTAGCTTATTTATTTGAGTGCATTTTGATTTTAAAAATGTTCAAACATTTTTGTTGAATTCGAACATTGGGTAAAAATGATTACTCTGGTTCAAATAACTTCTTGTTATATTTCTCGTTAATTTCACGACATATCTTTTCGTATAAAAAATGTTTATTCGTTGTGCGTTCTCTACCGCATTTATCATGGGGTGTGTTCTGAAGACACACAGTCACAACCTCAAGTACCATCCACACCATCTGGATACGTGGCACTCCACTACTGTGCAGTCTCGTAGGTACTTCCTTCAAATGCCACTCAACTGTGGCCTACCTGCGTCTATCTCCACCTTAAAGACCGGCAACTCGCCTGTAACTCCTTTGGTGTTACGGGGTCGCGTGCGGCGGTGATCACTTACCATCAGATGCCCCGTCTTTGGCCTTTTGTCTTGTCTTTTCCATAAAAAAAAACCTATTACTTTATCTTTTCCCATATTTCGTATTTTGCGATATAGGCGGGAATTTAATACTTACTATAATAGATTGCTTTGTACTGTAAAAAAAATGTGACACAAACACTAACTTGAAAAAAGTAATTAATAAAAAAAGTCGTATTTAGAAAATCTACTTTTATTTAACTACTTTTACTTGATAAATATTATATTTTAAGCTTTTAATAATGAATTATCTCTTACTTCTTACAATAACTGAGATATATTTTTCTAGCTGAGGTGGACGTTTTCGGTCTTCGACGACAGCAAATGGAATTGCTTACACTATGTGCTGTAAGAGGACTATTGACTACTCGGACTCGTCTTAGAAAAGTATTAATGCAGCCTCCAGATAATGGCGGTACATACAATAAAATTAAATATTATATTTATTTTTAAATTAACGTCATCTACTAATTACCATCACTTCAACTTTCAATCCAAAATAACAGGTTCACTAGAAAGGGCTACAACTGGTACCGAAGGCACTTTACTACGTCGTCTATTGTCATTGGCAACTCGACCGAGTCCACTCGCAGCATCACATTCTCCGAAAGATCTTGCTGCAGCTGCTCTCACGATTGTTCAGCAGTTAGCAGCCCATATTGCAGGTAGTTTGAAAGTATAGTTATTCAATATAACAGGTCCGTAAGAAAGAACTGATATTTTCACGTTTCAATCATTGAATAGTTGTAAACATATGTATTTATATGTAAATTAATAAAATAAAAAAAAATACATTATAAAATCTGAATATGTGAGTCATGGATAAAAGAAGATAATTCTTGTATGAATATTGGGTAATAATATAAAGTAAATTCTCAATTAAGCTGCTACATAAATGCTGTAAATCTTAATATTTTACTTCATGGCTTACAAAAGTTTTAATAAAACACCACATATTTACCTACACAAAGACTAATTTGCTTTGATTTAGTCGTTATTCATGAAAACTAAAAAAAAATGTATATCAGGCAATATTAGTTAATTCTTTGTATGTTTCCTTTTTATTTGTAGGAGATGAAAAAGATTTCGACACTCCTCCAGAGATACCTATCATAGACAAAAGTAATGTTATGCAAGTGTCAATGGGACCATCAACTAGTACAGCCTCGTTGTGTAAGTATTATTATAATAAATTATATTGATATTATAATAAAAGTTAGTTATTAATTAGTAAATAAAAAAAATACCTAAATAGTTAAATTTCATTATAATAAATCGCAGTTTCCTTAATATTTAGGCGTAACTTATTCTATAAATTTAAGAACTTCATCTAAAATGAAAATTTTTTTAAAATATGTTTAAATTTTTAAACATTGTATTTCAGCGCGTAAGGATTTAAATACATGGGCCAATTCTTCACAAGTCCAACAAGTGATAGAAATGGGCTTTTCGAGACACGCTGTATATGGGGCTATTCAAACTCTAGGTAATTTTTAAGTTACCTTTTTCGATAATTATTAATAATTTTGAAATTATTAATAATTATCGAAAAAGGTATATTGATATACTAATAAGAATTCTTAAATTTCTTTAATGAAATTCAGACTCACACTACAAAGTGTATGCATTACAATTTTATAATATAAAGTAAAATAAATATATTTTTAGGTGGTACAAGCCTGCCTTCAGTTGAAGCGCTAGTAGCGTATTTATTAGAGCTACCACAACAAGGCATGGATGATTCTGTATTCGAAGTGAAACCAACATCGTCTAAACAAGAGAAAAAACAAACCCCATACCGTTGGCGAAGTTGTTTTGCTTCAGAAGATGAATATGCTCAATACTTGTCTGATATAATATCTCCGGGAATGACCGTTAGATGTTGCAAAGCTTATGAAAGTGTAAGAATTTTTAAAATATTATCGATTTTGCTTATTTATATTTTCTACGGAGTTTTTATACGAATGGACAATTTTTGCATGGAAATAAAATATGCATGCATGTTTCAGATCGCGTTAGGAGATGTTGGACAAGTGCAAAAAGTAGAACGTGATATTAAACAGAATGTTTTTCTACACGTAAGTTATTTTATTTTTGCTATAAATGCGATTTAATTATACCTTACCATACTTTAATTTACAATATTTTTAGAGAACAAGAGATAATTAAATTTCTCTCAGGCAGCCACGTAGTGCTTGCATTTCTTCTGGGACAGAGTACCTCCCTGCTTAAATTATGTTTTAATATTTGTCATATGATTATGAATAGTCATGGTTGTAATTTAATTTTTAATAATTAATCACACAATTAAATGAATATAATATGTATGACCGATAATATAAAGCCACTCAAATCGACGAATGTTAAAATTAAATAGTTTGTAAAATTACTGTTTTGACATATAGTCAATTAATTTTAACAAAATTTCCACGTACATTGTGTAAATAGTCATCTATATCTTTCTAGGAGACCGCGGCTCCGAACTATATAATTAAACAGACAGACGGAGAAATAAATAATGTTAAGTTAATTATTTAGAAATAGTATTTATGTATTCATAGATACTCAGCATATAGAAGTGCGTTTACACGGCGTATAACATTGAATGTTCTCTTGGTGTTGCCTTAAAAATTGTGCCAATACTACCCTCAAAATTAGTACCTTCCTATAACTTCGATATTTTTCTTATAATTTAATTATCTGTCCAGATTGAATGGCGTGGCCTAGGTCGCGTGTCAGGTATACGAGCATTACACGCGGAAGTGGTATCGGGCGCGCCGCCCTTCGCATCGGGAGACCGCGTGCGCGTGCGCGCCGCCGTCACGCAGCCGCGCTACAAGTGGGGGTGCATTGATCACACTTGCGTTGGGACCGTTACTGGTGAGATGGAATAGATTATTTTATTATTCATATTCCTCGCGGCTTCGCCAGCTTGAACTATACGAATATTTATCAAATATATTTATTAAAATATTTTGAGTTTTCAACAGAATTAGTAAGAAAATATAAGTCTAAATAATGAAAATAAGCTGAAAAAAAAATAAGTACAGAAAATTCTTATTATTAAAAAAAATACCTAACTAATTAAAATGAACAAAAATAATAAATAAACATAACCAAAGAAAAATATTAGTAAAAAAACTAACCCACTATCGCGTTTACTAATTGAAAAATGATTTTTATTTAAAACAATTATATAATTACAGCAATATCTACAAACGGGCGCGACTTGACGGTTGACTTTCCCCAGCAGCCTGGCTGGACGGGACAAGTTAGTGAAATGGAACTAGTGACTGATCAATGTAAGTATATTATTTATTATAATTCCAAATAAATTCCACTACTCTAAAATGTGTATGTGTTTTTTTATATTGAAGTAAAAAAAGAAAGAAATCATATAATTACTTTTATTTATTAACCATAATTATACATTCTTTCTGAAACACCAATAATCTAATTATTTCGAATTGGTGTCGGTAGAAAGAGGAGCAAGTTTTATTCAATGTTCCATTCAATCTCTCCCTGTAATCCATGGAATTCTGAGTAGTTTGTTCTCTTAACAGCGGAATGGGGCGAGAGCGCGGGCGGCAGTGCGGTGGGGTGGCGCGGCGCGGTGCGTGCGGTGCGCGTGTCGTCGTGCCGGCCCGGCGCCGGCGCGAGGCGGTTGCTCGATTCGCAGCCGCACACCTACTGGCAGAGTTCCAGTGGAACGGGACAGGTGATCTTCGCTTAGCTTCACATTTTATACCTTTTATAGCAAAGTGAGAAGAGGGAACCTAATATAAAGACACTGTTTCTTACTTTTTTTATCACAGCGAGGAAATAAGAATATTTCATCTGATAAAATGTGGAAAGAGGAAAATAATTTATTCCGCCGAGTGGAATTCGAACCAAAAATTGACCACAGATAATTTGTTATAAAATATATAAATAATATGAATTATATTTGTTGTAAGTGATTGTATGATTCTTGTCCCTAGTTTGAATAGTAATGCCACTTACCGCAAACCGGTCATAGCGACGGCTTCAATTTCATTATAAATTCCATCACAGCACTGGATCCGCGTAGAAATGCGTAGCGGAGTGCGCATCCGCCGCCTCGGCCTGGGCGTGGCGGGCGGCGCGCACGGGCCCGCCGCGCTGTCCGTGCGCGTGGGCGCGTCCTTCGACGACGCCGCCATGGCGCCGCTGGCCGCCGTGCCGTGCACGCCGCCGCCGCCCTCCAGGGACCGCCCGCCCACTCACCTGGCTCAGATACAGTTGTTGTCCGATTGTAAATTGGTGAGTATTATTTAGAATATGTTATTTATAAAGTATTTTTGTCAGTTGTATGTGCTATGGAATGGCACTAATAATAGAAAAAAAAATGTTTTTGTCAATGTTGTAATGGTTAAAATCAAAATTAAATGTATAATTTGAATAATATGTTAACTTAAAAGTTTAAAGCGATTTATAACTCAGAAATTTCATACATGTAAAAAACATATAACACGATAGTGGACATGATATAATATATATCATAGAGAAATTATATTTTATGTTTTTAAAATATTATTTACTAACATATTTTTTTATATTTTGAGGCCGGTCGTGGCGCAGCGGCACAAGGTGTGACTGCAAAACCGACTGGTTGTGGGTTCGATTCCCACTCGAAGAGATGAAATATTTACTTAAATTTATATTTCCATTTCTTCGCTCTGGTGTTGAGGTTAAGCGCGGCGTTGAGTTCTGCCACTCAACACGCAATGCCTCCAGAATTCGGCAGAAAGTGGGGAACGGAGTGTCTTAACACTAGGTTCCCTCTGCCTACCCTGCTGTGTGCGGGATACAGCGTGAAGCTAATTTAATTTAATTTATTTTATATTTTTTCGCAGTATTATCCGTGCATAGAAATTGGAATAAAGCAAAATCGAAACGTGAATGCTGATTGTCGGGTGCATGGATTGTACATTACTGGTTTTAGACCGAATCCTATGTACACTGACATTCTATCGGTAAGCTTAAAATGTATTTTAACATTAATTAAACAATTTTAAAAGACACTTGTCAAAAACCTTAAGTTATTTTTTTTATTTCAGAATATGAACTTTGTTGCTGAAGATTGGATGGAAAAAGATAATCCCTCAAGTGTCGTGAACTCTGATAATAATCCTCCGACCCTGCCCAATGATTGCCCAAAGGTATCGAACACTACTATTGGTGTGTCGTAATTTTATAATAATTTTTAAAAAAACTTATGTTCCTTAATAAATTTCATTAATTATAGGTCTATGTTTGGGGCCTAAACGATAAAGACCAGCTAGGCGGTGTGAAAGGATCTAAAGTTAAAGTTCCAGTATTTTCTCCAGTATTAAGTGCATTACGTCCACTACATATTGCTGGTGGATCTAAGACGCTCTTTATTGTGTCTCATGACGGAAAGGTAACTCTCTTCTTGATTTTGTATCTCTTATTAAATGTATAAGCTATAAAAACATATATTTAGAGTAAATTTTTTTATTAAAATAATATTTTTATGTCATTAAATGTAATCTCTCCATTACCGATAAATTTGGCCATACCACTCTATCCTTTCATCTCTTATGAAACTTCGAAACCAAAATTCAAGTTAATATAAAAACAAGCGTTTACTTCTGAATTGTAACGAAGTGAAAACTGATGAAATGAAGAACTCTCTGAATGCAAATTACTTTTCTTTTTTTTTATTGTTTATTCTTACACTACAGATTTGTGGTCCATACCCTTTGTACATCATATACATTTCTTTTCATTATTCTTCGACAATTTGTGATGGACTACGGTAGAACATGTCGAAGAGATGCTCTCGGTCAATATATTATAGAAGAATTGGTTTATATCTCGGATCCGTAATATTTCTTCTACTCCAGAGATTCTAGAAGCCCCAACTATGGCTCCAAATTGATTCATCAGGGCTTCATCAACAGTTGGGCATTTACAAGTTTTTAAATTCCCTAACCCATTAACCACCATCGATGTCATAGCGCGAATCTTATTATTCATTAAACTCAAATCCTGAGCTTCAGTTGCTTGGTAGCTTTTAGGACTGCTAGAAATTCGAGGAATGCTAATACTGTAATGGTCTTTGGCGCCTGATATCGGCAATAAGACAGGCAAAATTACTTTGTCAATATCAATTGTTGAATCTACAGCAAGTATAAATACTTCAAATTTTTTAAACAGTGCCTGGGGCTCGTGAATCAAGTATAGGCTTCATGGAGCTCTTTACATTGCATCAACAATCGCCTGCTCGAGTTCAATATAGTTAATCAAATAAAATAAAATTAATAGCGCATCTTATACAGTTTAGTTACTTTATAAACATTTTACTATTACCATTAGTAGTAAAATGATACCATAGACATTTAATACAATTGACGATCGGTAAATATTTTATGAAGTTAATATAAAATCAGTAATTTAAGTATTTTTTCAGCTCTATGCCTGCGGTGAAGGCACAAACGGTAGACTAGGTCTGGGCCACAGTAACAACGTGTCGACCCCGCGCGCGAACCCCTACCTCTCACATGTGCTTGTGCGACGTATCGCCGTACACTCTGGTGGAAAACATGCTCTCGCTCTTACTGCTGATGGGAAGGTTAGTATGGGAATTATAAATATGATTTATTAAATTTTATTTACACTGAAACGTTATTTTTCGTATATTCGACAATAACCATGATCTATAGTCGTGGCGCAGCAGCACCGCTCTTATAAACTGGATGGTTATGGATTCGATTCCAACTTGGAGAATTACTTGTTATTATTTCCTCCCTCTAATAACAAAACCAAGCACGGTGTTGGGTTCAGACACTCAACACGCAATGTTCCGAAATCAGGACGGAAAATGGGTAACAGAGTGCCTTAACTCTAACTTCGTTCTGACTATTTTGTTTATACCTAGTACAGCCTGATCTTTAAAAAATCATGTTCTATGCACAGGTCTATTCGTGGGGAGAAGGTGAAGACGGTAAACTCGGTCACGGCAACCGTATCACATTAGAAGCACCGCGTCTAATAGAATCTGTATCAGGGGAAAGAGTGGTGGACATCGCGTGTGGATCCGCCCACAGTGCGTGTGTGACCGCCCGCGGGCATCTGTACACGTGGGGGTTGGGCGAGTACGGGAGATTGGGACATGGCGAGGACACTACGCAGCTTTTACCTAAGATGGTGACTTGATTTTTTTTAAATATTTTATTATGTTTGGTAAATAATATAAGTGAAAACAAAAAAAAAAAACAAAAATATATTAACTACAAAACTGCAATTGGCGGATAAATATATTCACCTATTGCAGTTTTGTGATTTCTTATAGAATCTTAATGAAGTCTTAAGCTTTATAAATGTGGTATAATAAGGTATAATAAGATAGTGGTATCTTTATAGTATTATTGTAAAAATTTAAGATTTGAAATAATAAAATGCATTTATCTTGTCTTATCACATGCTACATTTAATAAAGATAGAAAAGGAAATAGTATTTATATTTTAGATAAAAAAATATTAATTATTTATATTCTCCAGGTGGAAGCACTAGCGGGCTTCCGGGTAATACAAGTAGCGTGCGGGTCGCGCGACGCTCAGACGCTGGCTCTCACAGCGTGCGGCAAAGTGTTCTCGTGGGGAGACGGCGACTTTGGTAAATTAGGTATAAGCTTATTATTGTTTTCATTTTGTTGTTTATGTTCCGCTTATATTGATTAGAATATTTCTTTAGATTATGTTATTTATTTTTGTAATTGATCCGTTTTATGAGAGTTTTATTTTATTCATATCAAAAGTCTAAAAATATATATTTTGCAATTTTTTTTAGTTTTATGTAAACAATATATTTTTTTCTACTTTTCTACTAAAAATTGTAAATAACAGTTTTTTTTATTCGTAGGGCGAGGTGGATCAGATGGGTGTTCAGTTCCAATGAACATAGAAAGATTAAACACACTCGGCGTTGTACAAGTAGAATGCGGTGCCCAGTTCAGCTTGGCTTTGACAAGAGATGGAGAGGTACCATTTTTTTAGGAATAAATTAAGTTGGGGTGCAGATCCCCACTCGAGGAAATGAAATATTTATTTAAATTTATATTTCCATTTCTTCGCTCTGGTGTCCAGGCAAAAGCGCGGCGTTGAGTTCCGCCACTTATTCAAAACTCGGCGGAAAGTGGGTAACGGAGTGCCTTAACACTATGCTACATCTGCCTACCCTGCTGCGAGCGGGATACAGCGTGAAGCAGGTGTTAATTTTTGATTTAAATTGTTCATTGCTATATATTATGTTCTATTAAAATTATTATTGTAATTTTGATATACTCGTATTCTATTAAAGGTGTGGACATGGGGTAAAGGCGACTATTTTCGACTGGGACACGGAGGTGACGCGCACGTCCGGCGTCCCACTATAGTGGAAGCGTTGCGGGGCCGTCGCGTTATACATGTCGCTGTCGGCGCTTTGCACTGTTTGGCTGTTACTAGTGAGAACCAGGTATGAGATATTAGGTATTTTGTATATTTTTAAGGAATAAAATTATTTTTTTTTTTATACATTATTATTATAAAAATAATTCACATTGAAGGTCACATTTTCATTGACTTGTTGAAAAAAGGAAAGAAAAAATGTTTTGCGTTTTGCTCATTTTATTTGTATCCATTTCTCAATTGAATAATATAAATACACTTGTTAAGAAAATGTATAAAAATTTCAACGTAGTGCGCACAAGTAAGTTGTAACTAGCGTATAAGAATTTCGACGTAGCTCGATGAGAACGTATGGCTTAGTTGGTCAGAGCACTTGGAAGGTTTTTAAAGAAGCGTGGGTTCAAATTCCGCTACGTTCAAATTCTTATACGTTTTTTTAATAAGTATTTTTCTTTTTTAAGTGTGGAATAACACTTAAAAAAATGTTAAAAAAATAATAGTAATAAATATATTCATTATAATAGAATATTTATTATTGTGATCCTCGCTAATTTCCACGCTCTGGTAATAAGATAAATGAGATAAATGTGTGAACTTAAGTTTACACGCACACACACACGCACACGCACACGCACACGCACACGCACGCACACGCACGCACACGCACGCACACGCACTCACACGCACGCACGCACACGCACGCGCACACACGCGCACACACGCGCACACACGCGCACACACGCACGCACACACACGCACGCACGCACACACACGCACGCACGCACGCACACACACGCACGCACGCACACACACGCACACACACACACACACACACGCACACACACACACACGCACACACACACACGCACGCACGCACACACACGCACACACACACACACACACACGCACACACACACAGACACACGCACGCGCACACACACACACGCACACACACACACACAATGTCAAAAAATTGGACTGTGCGTAAGAATAACTCCCGATAATATTTGAAGGTCTGGGCCTGGGGCGACAACGACCACGGGCAGCAAGGCAACGGCACCACGTGCGTGAACCGGCGGCCGGCGCTGGTGGCCGGCGTGGAGGGCGTGCAGCGCGCCGCCGCCGGCTCCTCGCACTCGGCCGCGTGGGCGCTGCGCCCCGCCCTGCAGCAACATGTGCAGGCGCCACACGTCACGCCTCTACCTTTCCCCACACTGAAGGATCCGTTGGGAGCGCACAGCTTGGGTGATTGTTTATTTGTTTTTTAATCATTTTATCGGAAAATGTACTTAATAAAATATATTTTCATGTCCACTTTCGTTATTTTAAAAGGATTGAATGTTTGTAGTAGTGCGAAGTACGATGTCGCGGTTTGTCTAAACAAAACTAAAGAAATATCTAGTTCCGATTTTTTTTAGATAAATTTTGGCAGATTTTTTTAAACTAATCAATATTACGAATACATATATACATAATGTTGATTAATATAAGATTTTTTTGTGATACAACAGGTCTGTACTCGGACGAAGCGACAGTAGATGAGCCTCAAGGTCAACGTCCGTCGTTAGCGGCGTCCTCACTAGCGCTAGAGCCGCCTGTGGCTGTGCAACATGCCTTATCTCTTATATTACTAGCGCTACATATTACACAAGTGATGAATATTTTTTTATATTTTTTATAAAATATAATTTATTTTTGTTCTCTTTTTTAAAAGCGTTTGCTTCGTTATAAATGTGACAACTGACTACAATTGTTATGTAAAGTCAGATGTTCTAACAATTGGAATAATAAAATAACTAAATGTATAAAGATATCGGACTGTGGATGCGAGTGTTAATCAGCATTTAATAAACTTACACTTGAGTCGCTATTCTTAGGTGCTACTCTGAACTCCTCAGTCACTCACTCTGCAGCAACATCCTCACGATGGTCCAGTCGGACAGCGTCTGACTGTAAACATGATAGTTGGGTGTTTGATTCCCACACGGGGCAATCAATTAATTTCATTCCCTTGGTCTGATAAAAAAATAGACTACGGCGCTGAGTTCCGTCGTTCAACAACTGCTGTATGCGAGATGCAGCGTGCAGCTAAAATAGAAAAGTAAAATAAAATGAGCCATCACAGGCGCGTGCCCTCCTGGTGGAGGCGTTGCGGGCGCACGAGGCGTGCTCCGCGGCGCCGCCGGTCGCGGCCGGCGCGGACTCCGAGGACGACGACGTGGAGGCGGACGCGCGCACCGGCGGCGGGGAGGCGCCCGCTGACAGGGCTACTTTGCCTGTAAGCTAAGTAGAAAATATCGTGGAAAATATTTATGATTTTATTAGATTACTGGTTGATGAAAATTACTTTATATTATTATAGTCATTCAAATTCATTACATATTGTATTTATATGATGATATTATTTAAGAATTAACATAATGTAGTATTGTATTTATTAGTTTTTATCTTCTCATTCTTAAAATATACATATTGTACATATTTCTTACATTTAGCACATTGACAAGAAAACTTATATGAGTTGTCAAGGTTAAAACTTACATATAAATCCATAACATAATTTAACTATTCAACATTATATACACAGTTTTGGCTGACTGTAAACGCGATGGTCGTAAGTTCGATTCAAATTCAGGGTAATGAAAAATTTTCATTAAACAACAAGCGCGGCGTCGAATTCGGCAATTCGTTTTGCAAAGATTGGGTGGAAAGTGGGGAGCGGAGTGTCATAGCACTAGGTTTCCTTTTCGAAATACACCATATAGCTAAAAAATAAATGATTTCTATCCACTAATGTGATTGTTACACACAGAGCGGCGCGAGCAGTCCGCTGAGCGGGTCGATGTCGTCGCGCCACTCGGCCGTGATGTCGTCGAGCGCGGTGTCGGTGGCCGCGGCCACCATGACGGTGCAGCAGGCTGAGGCACCTAAAGTAAATTATATTCATTTTATCGAATCTATTATTAAAAAAATATATTAGTATACTGACCGTATTGGCCTATAAACGCGACAGATAGTGGGTTCCAATCCCATTCCAGGAAATGAAATATTTAATATCCGCCACTTAACACGCAATGCCTCCAGAATTCGGCGGAATTCGGGAATCGAAAGTATCTTAATGGAAACAGAATGCCTTAACACTAGGTTCCCAGATTTCTCGGCTTACCCTACTATGTGCAGGATACAGCGTGAAGCTAAAAAATATAAGATAAGATATTATTTAACATTTTACACAGGTACGTTAATACTGTGATTACTATAATAAATATGCCATTTTTTTTTTGGTTTAATTATAGTTAGCGCTGGACGATTTCACATCGCAACTAGGCGAATCTGACGCCCGTGCCCTAGTGGATCTACTGAAGCTAGCTGCTGCTGGCCGAGTACCAGATTCGAACAATGCTGTTAAAGTTATTACAGATGTTCTAATGGGTAAAATATCTTGTATTTATTAACGAAATATTTTATACAAATATACCATTATCTGGTAATTTAACTTCAAAAAAATAGCTTTATGCATAACAAAGTTGGCTGAGGGGGTACCTATAGTCGAGACCCGTTTTCTTACTTTCTGCTTACGTTTGCGGATAGCATTGTGGTGAAACATAAAGTTTTGCTTAGCCTCACTAGAAATGAAATCTTTTTGTTTAACTTCCCACGTGGCAGGGTTGGCAGAGGGAACCTGGGAGCCTAATGTCAAGACGCTCCGTTCCCCTTAGGTGGAAAACGTTGAATGGAAGTGCCGTTCCTTTCATTTCTTTTAACTGAATTCCGAAGCCATTACGTGTTGAGAGTCGAAACTCAACGCCGTGCTTTGCCTCGTTGCCAAAGCGAGAAAATTAAAATGTTAAATATTTCATTCCCCCGAATGGAAATCGAACTCACAATCGTCGCGCTTACAGTCGCGTGCTTTTACCCCTGCATCGCGTTGGCCTCATAAAAATACTTTTGAGTATAATTATTGCTTCTTTTAGTGTTCAAAATATTTTTTTTGGTTGCCTTTTTTCTTTAAGTAAATTTTTATATTATTTTCTATAGCTCTATGCTCAAGCAAACCAGCGGTCGCAGACATGGTGGTGGAAGTGTGTGTATGTGAACTGGAAGAAGCGGCTGCGGGAGGAAACAGAGCTCCTCCACACCCGGTCACTGTGGACAGCCCACATCCATATGCTGATGATACTGATATATCAGGTAAATTCATGTTATGCAAGAATTATAAGATTTTTTAAAAATTAAATCATAAAATCTTATATATGATTAATTCCACCTTGAATATTCTCTTAGTGTGATTTATTTATTTCTGATATGGTTTTTCAGCACGGACTGACTAGTACATCGTTTTTAATATATGTATACGTTTATGTGTATGTTGGGTGATAGTGGATAATGAATAAGGAGTTGGCAACGGATGACCGGTGACAGATAGACGAATAGGAAAATCTCATACAATCTTCTAGAATGATAGTATTTTACAAACGATTTGTATAAAAAAAATTGTAAGAATGTCGTCGTGTGAAAATTTCAAACATGCTTCCTCAAAGCATGTTTGAAATTTTCACACTTCTCTCACTTATCACAGTCTCTAAAAGTTTTTTATTACTATATAGAGGTGGAGCTTAATGAAAGTTAAGTAAGATAATATTTTTGTAACACATCTAATAATTTATCAGGTGTTGTTAAAATTCCCGGAGCATCGTCCCTCCGAGTGACATTCGAGCAGGGTTGTTCCACTGAGCGGAGGAACGACCCTCTCACTATATCGGACAGTGCTGGTAGAGTGCTGGCGACGCGCTCCGGAAGGGAGCCTTCGGATTGGGCGCAGGAAATTGTCGTAAACGGTGAGTTTTGTATTATTTTTTTCTTTTAATAATGATAAATATTTTTGATTAGGTTCATAATAGATAATTTAATAATTTTGTATTGGAACTAGGAGATTTTTTCTTTACTCATTAAATATTGTTAGTTACAACTATTGTGTTTGGTCACTTCAAGCTTAACTTTAAAAAAAAATCAGCTTCACGCTGTACCCCGCACACAGCAAGGTAGGCAGAGGGAACCTAGTGTTAAGACACTCCGTTCCCCACTTTCCCCCGGATTCTGGAGCCATTGCGTGTTGAGTGGCAAAACTCAACGCTGCGATTTGCCTCAACTTTTGCTTAACTTTTACGACGTAATAATAATGTAATAATTTTCACGTTTCCTTTGCAGGTGATGAATTACGGTGGAGGTTCACTAGCGACGGCTCTGTCAATGGTTGGGGATGGCGTTTCACAGTTCATCCTATTCTTCCTTCTCATTCTAATATGGTTTGCTATTTTTTTTATTGATTCAAAATTATGATACATTTTCCATTTTGTAGGTCGATATTATAATACATTATGTGTTTATAGGAAAACGGCACAGACAGATACGTGTTGTCATGTCCTTCAGTGGAATTAGCGTGGCGGCTACTAGACGGGCCCCTATTGACAGCTATATCTAATGATCACCAACTAGCACCGAGATTGGCACAGGCCTTAGCTATATGCGCACAAATGCCAACATTATGTAAGTATTACCACAATATATTACTTGCTTAATTTATCTTCTTTTTTTAAACTCCCAATGAAACGCGTGTTAAAAATTTGACGTGTACATCTGTCACTGTAATTGTAGCTCCTTAATGGACAAACCGAATTTTATTTAACTTTTTTGTCTGCAAGGCGCCTTACTTGAGAGCGTTCTTACCAATCGTTCAAGAAAATAAATTCCGTCGTTACAAGATTCTTTTAAAGTTGCTTGTTTACTTTTAAGCGGTTTTTGGGTCACAAAGTTACAAGTTGTATTATATACAAATAAAAGTGTATAAGTGTAAGTGTAAGTGTATTTACAAGTTGTATTATATACAAATGTGTGTGTGCACACTAAACAGCGTGGCGCGGGCGCGTGTGGTGCGTGCGGCGCCTGCGCGGCGTGGTGTGCGGCGGCGGGGACGTGGCGCCGCCCGCCGCGCTGCACGCGCTGCCGCAGCTGCTGCACGCGCAGTACGACCACGAGGACTCCGCGCTGCGCACCGGCACGCACCTCCTGCACACGCATTACCTTAAGGTACCTTTAGTGTGGCATATATTTATTGACTTTATTTACTTTCTATGTTCAATGTTATTATAGAACATTTCAATAATGAACTAAATCAATGAGTATCAAAGATACTGGAGGAAAGCCACGTAAAAAGCATTAGGACTCCCCGGAGAACATGTATGAAGAGATTGATGACAGTGGAAGAGGCGAAAGAGAATTGTAGAGACTGTAGCGTTTGTCGCTCCGTTCCCTCTGACTAGCCCGCTAGGGATACAGCGTGAAACAAAGTTAAGTTTAAGAATGAAATAAAATATATTTTAATTTTCAACAGGAGCTAGCATGGTTAGCGTGTGGTCTCCGAGTGGACTCCCGCGTGTGCACCGGCACCGACGCGGCCCGCTGGGCGTGGTTCAAACGCTACTGCTTGTGCATGCGCACCGCCGACTCCCTCATACACAGGACGCCTCTACCCGGGCCCTTCTTGTCCGACGTCCGGAAGAGATTGGCAGACTTGGGAGTGTATAACGCGGAAGATGCCACGGAAGTACAAAACTCGTGGGAAGATAACACAAAATTTACCAGGCAACATGATGAACAGTTATTACATTGGGTGAATAAGTAAGTATTGAATAATATTTAAAAGCTAAACCTTGGTAAAGTTAAACAATTTTATTCAAACAAGGGGTTCATCATTATAGAAAGAGAGCCAATAGTAGAATAATAGAGCCAGACCTACGTTATTTTTATAAAGCCTGAAAGTTTCTATGCGCATACACGCAACACCGGTAACTACTATTAGGAAATATAGATACACACCCAATCCCCCACTATACACATACACCCCCAAATCCTAAAAGTTATAAGCCTTTACATTTAACTTTAGTATATTATATTTGTAGGCGCCTGTAATTTATTAGAGTTCAGCGGTGTGTTTAACAGATTTACACTTTTTTTTCTAGTGACAATAAGGGAACAATTCGATCCCAAGGCGTGTTATCATTTATAAAATTATTAGGTAGTGACTGATTATACTTACTTATATGAGTATATGCAATGTACCAATATTTACATACAAATACATCAATATGTTATGTTATAAATTTCAAAATAAAATAAATTCATATATAATTTGCTGTTAAAAATATTATCGTGAATCGATTTCCATTCGGGTGATTTTCCTTGCTCCTCGTTTTCATTTCTTCGCTCTGGTAAAAGACAAAACGCCGCGTTGAGTTACGTCAGTCAACACGCAAAGTCAAAAACAGGGTGGGGAGCGAAGTGTCTCAATACTAAGGTGGCAATACGCATATAGCAGCGCGTGGAGCTACAATAATTACTAATTAGAACTATATTTCACAAATTAATCTTAGACGACCAGAGGATTGGTGTGGATGGTGGATAAGCACGACACAAGCTTGTTCAGTATATGGCTGGGGTCACAATCACAGAGGTCAGCTAGGAGGTGTAGAGGGCGCTAAGGTACGCAATCCCGCACCCTGTGTGGCGCTAGCGGCGTTGAACCCTGTGTTGATTGTGGGAGGAGAACAAACTCTGTTTGCTGTTACACCGGATGGGAAGGTTTATGCGACCGGTGAGTTATTTATCGTAACTTAATTATTGAAATTGATGTAGATCTAGACACGATCATTACTTAAGAATAACTGATTATGGGAGATATTAATAATAAAAAAAATTAAAGCTGAGAAAAACGAAATAAATACATTGATATAATAAACTATAATATATATAAATCTTATTATAAAATATTTATAATACTTAAGGCCAGTCGTGGCGCAGCTCCACAAAGTGTGACTGTACAACCGACTGGTTGTGGGTTCGATCCACACTCGAGGAGATGAAATATTTACTGAAATCTATATTTCCATTTCTTCGCCTGGTGTCAAGACAAAGCGCGGCGTTGAGTTCTGTCACTCAACACGCAATGCCTCCAGAAGTGGGGAACGGAGTGTCTTAACACTAGGTTTCCTCTGCCTACCCTGCTGTGTGCGGGATACAACGTGAAGCTGATTTTTTTATTTTTTATAATAAGACATTTGCATTTGTATTTTTTCTAGGTTACGGCGCGGGTGGACGTTTAGGTATAGGCGGTATAGATTCTGTCGCTCAACCGACACTATTAGCATCCATCCAACATGTTTTTATAACTAAGGTACTTATTAGTTTGATTTGATTTAATAGTTACGATTAAAGTATTGTTGATTAAGTTAATAATTATATAACTTGTTCGCTGTTGTGACTTATATTTTTTAAATTTAATTTTACACTGTTTGTCATATGTTGTTTTATCTTATAATGTATTTTAATACAGATAAGTTCCTTTATTTAGTTATCAAGTGAGAACCTGTAAACTAAAAATATGAAATTGTTGTTTAAAGTACTGTTCACATCATCATTAATATAAAAAAGATAAATCTTATTATTTTCGAGTTGAAAAATGTATAATTTGACCTTTTATAATTTTTTGTGGCCAGGTTGCTTGTAATTCGGGTGGTAAACATTGTCTTGCATTGTCTGCCGATGGTGAAGTATACAGCTGGGGTGAGGGAGAAGATGGCAAATTGGGTCACGGTAATAGAGTGTAAGTAAATTGTAACATTATACAAAATAGTTTTATTAAATTAATATAGATAGTTTATGTAATACAAAAAAGAACAGCTTCCCGCGATGACTTGCAACGAATTTTAACGTGTCAAGAAGAAGGATTGTATGTTATATATTGTACATGCAAGTTATATTAAACTCAAACGAAGATAATTGAAAATTTTGTTGTGCGATGAATAAAAATTAAGTTGCCATAACCGTTTATGTGAACTATTAATACGATAAATGTAAAGAGGCAAAATTGTGTGTGGTAAGACTTTTGTGATTGTTACCAGCTTGTGGAAGTGAAAATAATCCATACTCCCAACCTGTAATTAAACTCAAAATCTTCGCGTTTAAAGTCAGACATGCTTAAGACGGGTTTAAAAACATATTTTCATGAGAACTTGTATCGTAACAGGAGCTACGACCGTCCAAAACTAATAACAGCGCTATCCGGCTTGGAAGTGGTGGCGATAGCGTGCGGCGGCGCCCACTCCGCCTGCCTCACGGCGCGCGGCCGCGTCTACACGTGGGGCAAGGGCAGGTACGGCAGGCTGGGCCACGGGGACTCGGAGGACCAGCTCTTACCTAAATTGGTGAGTTATATATTATTACATATGTTGATAGGAGTAAAAATGGCGAACGAGAAAAAATCCGAAATTATCTCGAATGAAGACTTACTAAATCGCGAGAAAGACGATGAGTGAGATGGGAAGACAACATTGTACAGCTAGCATGCTAGCAAGCAAGCAAGCATGTCTAAAAATGGGTGTAAGTGAGGCTGCTATGATGATGATTAATATATTTAATTTATTTTGTTCTTGAACTTTTTTTTTGTATATAGACTGCTGCAAATTTAATTTTATACGTCTAATAGGATTTCTGGATTTAAACTGAAGTAAAATATAGCATTTTTATTTTATTTTTAATAACCATATAAAATTAGAATATAAAAAAACTTTGAATTCTTTTAGGTGGAAGCACTGTCATCTTACAGAGTGATAGATGTGGCTTGCGGTTCTGGAGACGCTCAAACCCTGTGTATTACAGACGATGACAACGTATGGTCATGGGGAGATGGAGACTACGGCAAATTGGGTAAACTACCATTTTTTTTATCCCCACTCATTCATATTAAGACTAATATACTCTTGATATAGACGTCCTCGTATTAAGATACGGAGTCTTCACTATCAACTCTTTTTGGAAAAAATGCAGATTATGTAGTATATAAAGAATATAATAAAGATTTTTTTTATCGACATTAGAAATTATTTGAAAATAATCTTACACATTATTGGGTTAAACCCGCGAATTACCTATATTATATTCTATATTAATTAAAGGTTTTTCATGTTTTATTATAAAGATAATAAATTTTTATTTACAGGTCGCGGAGGCTCAGAGGGTTGTAAATTACCTATGAGAATAGATTGTCTAAAAGGCTTACGAGTTGTAAAAGTAGAATGTGGGTCACAATTTTCAGTAGCATTGTGTCAGTGCGGCAGTGTTTATACCTGGTAAGTATATCCTAGTTTAATTTATCCACATAATATGTAGAGATATGTTCTTGTTTAATATATTTTATATTGTTATTGTCTCTGATTTAAATGAATTTAATTGGTTTCCCTTGACACTTGTATAAGAGAAAAAAAATTATGAAGCGTAAATTCAATTATTGCATAAATCTTCATATATAACCTAGCTTCACGCCATAACCCCAGCGGGGTAGTCAGAGAGAACGGAGCGCCAAACGTTACGGTCTCTACATACCTCTTTCGCCTCGTCCACTGTCATCAACCTCTTCACACATGCCCTCCAAGGGCTCCTCATGCATATGTGACCTACCGCCTGTATTGTCGAAGGTCAATCGAGGGCTCCCCTCTTCAGATATATTTTTTAATAATTAGAATACGGATAAAAATTTAACATAGCAGGACTTAAAGCTTCGTATTATATTTTATTAGGGGCAAAGGTGATTATCACAGATTGGGTCACGGAAGCTATGAACATGTGAGGCGACCAATGAGAGTGACAGGAATGCAGGGTAAAATGATTGTATCTATTGCAACAGGTTAGTTTTGTTTTTTTTTATATATCTTCTTTTAAGTCTGTATGTTATATTATTAAATGGCTTATATTGTAAACATAATGTTTTTTTTTTATTTTAGGCAGTTTACATTGCGTGGCCTGTACAGACACGGGCGAAGTGTATACTTGGGGGGACAACGATGAAGGTCAGTTAGGTGATGGAACGACGTTGGCGGCGCAGAGGCCGAGGCTTCTTATGGCGTTACAAGTATGTTTAAATGTATTATTTTGTCAATAAAGTGAAGTGAGTAGCACGTGCTAGTATTTGTAAATATAATTTTATAGAATTTAATGAATATATTTTAAATTTATATAAAAAAAATAATATATTTTACTGCAAATTAAATTGAGTTTTGAAACATTTTTATATCTTAATATTGTTAAAGCATTATGTGCATGATAAGAAAAGGAAAATATTTACAAATATATAAAATTTTTAATGTGCCTTGGGCTTAGACTGTTTTAAAGAGACGTGGATTCGAGTTGGTGTTAATTTTTTGTACGTTTCTAAATATTCGTATCTTATGTTATTTTTTTTTTCATTTACTTAAAAAAAAAGACATGTTTACATGTAATAATAATAAATATTAATAGGGTAAGCGCGTAACTCGCGTGGCCTGCGGCAGCGCGCACACTGTGGCGCTGTGTGTGGAGGCGCAGCGAGCACCTCGGCCGCCCCCACCGCCGCCTCTCGAGTGCCACTTGCTTAGGGATATGCCGCAGAACCTCATATGCAATAGATTGGTGAGTGGAATAAACAATAAATAGTGTCCAAAAGTATTTTATTAGGCCTTCTTTGCCTACCCTGCTATATGAGACATAGTATGAAGCTTAAAAAATAACGTTTATCTGCTTACGATAATAATTTGATTAAGGCATTATAGCCAATATGAACAACCACTGGTAAAATTTCATCTAAATAGTTTAATTAATAGTCTTCTTTGCTTTTGACCTTAAATTAAGAAACCTGTTGAAAACATTATGTTTGTTATGTTGATAATGATGTTTTTATAATACAATCATTAATTTTAACTGAATTTATTTTGTTTCTAGGTACTGCTGCATCAATTTTCGGAACTGGTCTGCCCCAACTTGCCGCTGCTGATCCTCTCGGAGCCCATGGAGCAGCTGCGCAGCCTGCTGTTCCACAGCGCGAAGGAGGGCGCGTTCCGGCGCGCCGTGACGGCCACGATGGTGCGCGACCGCCAGCACGGGCCCGTGGTGGAGCTGTCGCGCGTGGGCGCGCGCGCGGCGCGGCGCGGCGGCGCGGGGCTGGCGGGCGCGCACGGCATGCGCTCCGTGTTCGGCCAGATGGTGGCGCGCCTGCCCGCGCTCTCGCAGGACGCGCTCGCGCTGCCGCACCGCGTCTGGAAGGTCAAGTTCGTGGGTGCGTATACTACTCATATTTGGCAAATTGTCATTTAATATTTATCGGCTATTATTTTTTTTTTCATAATTACCATTCCTTATATTGTTACTGTATACCTGCTTGAAATTTGATACACTACTTAAATGACGATGTATTTAATTTTATAAAAATTATAATGTTTCTTACCAATAACAACTTGGAAACATTACTAATATCATTAATTATTTACAAAATGATTTTTTGTATAGAGAAAATTAAAACAATGAAGGCTTAAATTATAACGATATTTTTGGAAAATGTAACAAAATTTCTTGAATCTCTATTTTCTATACTTGTGTTTGAATCGACACAGGCGAGAGCGTAGACGACTGCGGCGGGGGCTACAGCGAGAGCATAGCGGAGATGTGCGAGGAGCTCCAGAACGGGTCGCTGCCGCTGCTCATGGCGACGCCCAACGGACGCGGCGACGCCGGCGCCTCGCGCGATGCCTTCCTGCTCAACCCCACGGCCAATACACCATTGCATCTCAACTGTTTCCGATTTTTAGGTAGGATAAACCATATAACAATAGCCCAATTAAATATTTTTTTTTCATATAAGGGAATCCTTTAATGAATTCACGAATTAATATCTTTCATAAAAATTATGTAACAATGCATGTAATATAAAGAAAATTAAACCTTACACGAATTCTCGTCTATCTACTCTGCTTAACACTATATAAAGCGTGAAGCTAAAAAATCTCTTAACTATATATGCACTATACATGCGGTAATATTATATAAGAATTTATTGTAATTTTATCTATTATATTAACTGTGCTTCTGTATTTATCTCTAGGTGTACTAATGGGTATAGCTATCAGGACTGGATCGCCACTGTCACTATCCTTAGCCGAGGGTGTGTGGAGGCAGGTGGCAGGACAAGCACTGAGGCCACAAGATTTAGCTGAAGTGGACAAGGACTTCTTACCTGCGTTATTGTGTATACGAGATATGACTCCTAATAATAAGGTAACAATTGGCACTCACTGAACGCTGAACAAATCTGAAAATGTACAATTGAGATGGCTTTCGTAAAAAACAATAGGAATATGTTAGTTTTAGCGCATTATTTTTTTTTCATATTTCTAATTCATATCAAATTTTCAAAAAATTTGTTTAGCTTTTCTATCATATCGCGCGAAATTTAAAAAAATGTAAATTGTGATACTTTTCCTTAATGACTGTAACTGTAAACTGTGACTACTAAAATTGTTTAATAAAACCATCAACTTCTCTGTTCTTTTTCTCTTCAGTTCTCATTTTTTACTACAGATGTATTATCTACTATGTGCCAGAACTTCCACTTGCGAATTGACTAATAAATTTGAGTAAACGTAGATATTTAATAAAATAAGATATTTAATAAAAACATTAAAAACCTTTATGTTCATTTATGTATCTCAAAATGAAAAATTTGTTTTGGCTTTGTTTTACATTGTTATATCTTCATGCTTTTTTTTGGTTGATCGACATAACAGCATTTATTGTTTCAACTTGTCGCTAGTTGAGGTTTTTTTTAATTAGAGAAATGTTTTCTGTCTAGGAACTACAAAATTTGGAGCTTCCATTTTCAATACCATCTGCGGCCGGCCACGAAGTTCCACTTTCAACAAGGCATAAAAGAGTGACGCCAGATAATAAAGAAGAATATGTACAGTTGGCACTTCATTATAGGTAAACGTTTAAAAATAATAATATAAATGACAACATTTATATATGTATATGCTAATTGCTAAACTAAATAAATTCATTTAATTACAATCGTCCCCCGGAGTGGGGTCGAACCCAAAACCTTCGCTCTAACAGTGAGATGCTGTCCCATTGCGCCACAATGGCTTCAATATGAAATCAAATGAAGCTACTTCTAATTTTCTTTTTTTATAAGCTTCACGCTCTATCCCGCATTTACTATAGTTAGGAGAAGGCATAAGAAACCTAGTGTAAAGACTCCGTTTCTCAAGCACTAATTTTTACTGACACATTGAGAGTTAAGTGGCGGAACTCAACACCGTGTTTGTTACTAGAACGACAAAATGAAAATAATACGGCCTATTTATTATATTTTAGACTACACGAATTCGACGAGCAAGTCCGAGCAGTACGAGACGGCATGTCCCGTGTGATACCCGCGCCGCTGCTGGCGCTGTTCACCGCGGCCGAGCTGGAGACTTTAGTGTGTGGATCTCCAGATATACCTGTACATACTTTGCGCGCCTCGGCCACTTATAAAGGTATTGTGAGAAAATATATAATCTCCTAGATTATAATATTTAAAGATTATAATATTTAAAGGCTTAAAATTCTTCTAGATTATAATATTTAAAGGCTTAAAATTCTTTATTGTGACGTAATACAATAGGTTTCATGTATATAGACGACACATATTGCTTTAGAAATGTCGATGTAAAAACCATAATTGAGAATAAAAAACGAAGTTGGTTGATTTTGTTTTTAGAACTTAGTTAAATACTGGTTGCTCATATATGTACATACTTGTAATAAATTTAAAAAAAAATAATTAAGGTAAAAAAAACTCCAAAAATGTATGGTTCTTTAAGCAATTATTATTATAATTACTATTATATAAAAACATAAATTCAGGTATAGAGCCCAACGCGCCGCTGGTGCAATGGTTCTGGGAGGTGATGGAGGAGCTGTCGGGCAGCGAGCGCGCGCTGTTCCTGCGCTTCGTGTGGGGACGCACGCGCCTGCCGCGAGCGCCGCAGGATCCGAGACAAAGGGATTTTGTTCTACAAGTATATATTTTTTTTTGGCGGAACTTTATGTCAGGATTTTCTTTTTACCAGAGAGAGAAGGAGGAAATGTAACATGTTCATTTCCTCAAGTGGAAATCGAATCCTCAATCTTCGCGTTTACAGTCAGTCAGGATGATGAAAAATTCAAGACAGTATACTGATATGCGATAATTTTTAGGTGCTCGACAAATATCAACCACCAGACCACTTCCTGCCAGAGAGCTACACATGTTTCTTCCTGTTGAAAATGCCAAGATATTCTTGTAAATCTGTTTTACGAGAAAAACTGAGGTGAGAATGAACTGTAAACAATAATAGAAAATAAGAAATATAAATATTAACTTTACATTTTAAGTTTTAGATAGAAATAATATAAAATATTTATTGGTGTTTCCATACTTATGTTTATTTAACGGAGAAATATCGACCTTATGATAGAGGAAATAGAAAAAGCTTCACACAGTTTGTAGCGTAGTAGACGAAGGAAGCCCATTCTAACCCAACCATTTTACACTCACCGACAATTTTTCAAGAAAAAAATATTCAAAATATTCTTGAAGAAATTTAGCACTGTGTTGAGTGGCGCCTGTCTACCAGAGCAGAGAAAGGGAAAATAATTTAAATATAATTATTTCTCTGAGGAAATAGAACTTACAACCGTAGTGTCTACAATCTGACTGTTACTGGCCCCCTCCACCATTATACCACATTCTTCTTTTAAAAAACTTAATAAACACTAATGAAATTCAAATCTCTTTTTCTTAGATATGCAATCCACTTCTGCAAAAGCATCGACACAGACGAGTACGCGCGTGTGGCGCTCAGCGCCGCCGAGAGGGTCTCCTCCGAGGAGTCGGACTCGGAGGGCGACGGCGCCCCGCCCCCCGCACCGCCGCCCGCACTCTACTCCTTCGCCAGGCTGCCCATGTGGATATGAACGACTAGGATCACTATGTATATAGCTTATATGGCTTTATATTTAGATACGTACAGTACGGCGAATATGTTGTGATCGCTTCGAACTTGGATTTTTTATCTTTTGCGCTTTGTACAATCGAAATTAAAATAAACAAAGTAAGAAAAAATCTTAAAATTAAATCTGCACAACCATCTGCAGCTAACTTCAGTGCGACCACGACTCGTCAATCACAACTTCATATGATGACGATGAGCGGAAACTACTTATCATTTCATGGTTTCTCTGTGTTGGTATATGAGGAGGTCAGGCCAGTGCCCGGGACTTGTGACCCTAGTGGAGATTGAAGCGACCTGTTTAGAACTTCGTCCACTGTCTGAGCTTCTCTCTACCGACACTAAATTATATTCTACTTGTGGCTTTATATTTATATATGTACACTTCTGCAAAAGTATCGAATACTCGCATGTATATTAGCACTCAATAAAGGAGAGAATTTTAATTTGTCAAATGTATAGAAAACTGTTGAGATGCTATATATTTTTATTGCTATCAAATACTAATAAACTATTGAACACAGTATTTGCCGTTTCAAAAATTTTTAGATTTGTATCAAATAGCAATTGAAATTCCTATAGAAATCTCTTACACTTATTTTACTTATTCATTACTTCTTCAAAATGACCTCATATTTTTATAATATTGTTTAGATATTTTATTAACCTCTAATATTTCCTCTATATTATGTACTTGTATTAAGTTGTTACTTCACTATGTAATAAGATTTTTTATGTAATAGCTATGTGCGCTTACCTTTATTTGATTACAGAGAATTCATTATATATGAATAATAATTCAATCAGCAATTTTTACTATAAATATGAATCAATAATTTTTACTACATATATACCGTGGCGGCGCAGCAGCACACCGTCTGACTGTAAAGGCGACAATTGTGGGTTCAATTCCCACTCGGAGAAAAGGAGTTATTTTAAATTCCTCGCGTTTAGTTCTGCCACTCAGTACACAATATTTCGAAAATTGGGCGGTAACCTTGGGAACGTAGTGCCTTAACACTCGGTTCCCTCTGTCTACCTTGCAATATGCGGGATACAGCGTGATTATAAAGTTACTATTTATGCGCACATGTACGTTACAGAGTTAGCGATGACTGTGTTTACATCGAAATATAATGTTTTATATGCTTGTGTTGTTGAATGTTTAAATTATCTAAATAAAATGATATTATAAAGTAATTAATTGCATATAATCTCGTTATGAAAATTATTTGAACGAGTCCAATAGAAGTGTAATTGGCTTAATGATTAAGATTTTTATACTAGTAATGTGTAAGGAATAAAAAAAGTGAATAATTTGTGAAGTATCTGTCTGGTTTAAATAGCTTATGGTATTATGGTTTATATTTTCTATGGCTTTGTTTCATGATTTAGAAAAACCTCCATTATAGATCTTAATAACAATTGTTTAAATCATCATTATAATGTAATATGTTGGTAAAATTAAAGCAAAATTGTCTGAAAGAGCCTCTGCATAGTAATGGCTGTTTGGCTGCAATCCATTCTAGAACTTATAATGTAACAAAATAATAAAACAACACCTTATATTAGGAACTTGTTTAGCACATTTTTTTCAATATATTTTAATATTTTTACTTCACTCGGGTTGTTTAACAAGGTTGAAATAAATAGTATAATTGCTCTCCTCATACATTAACATTAAACATTCCATCCAAACTTGTTTGGATGTTGCTAAAATATTCGCAATTATGTATTGTATATGTTTTTATGTATGAATGTTGAATATAGAGAGTTTTACAATAAATGGACATCCACAGTCCTAATTCCAGTATTTCCTGTAATCTCATTGTAATCATATTTTAAAGAATAAAAGTATAACTATTTTAATAAATCTGTTCTTGAAAATATAATTTTGTTACTAAAAATCTTTTTCAAGATCACTTTTGCTTGATATTGTCACTTAAGACTTTTTAAAAATAGAATTAAAATAATCGTAAATAAAGTCACTTATGATAGAAAAACGAAAGGTCATCTTTGTTCCTGACGGCTTTGTAAAGAGAACTGTATTTGAAATGCCAGAACATCAAATGTTGTAATGGTTTATCGGTATTTGGAAAAGAAGAATGATATATATGTTGAAATATTTGAATTATTGAAGAAGGGGTGAATAGTGTTCACAGTCCTGTTATTATGGCACTCGAGGTACATGGCCTTGTGAAATCAGAGGCCCGAATTGCCTGAACTATTTTTTTTTCTTTCCAATTGGGCCTCGATGTGTGCTAAGACTGTACTGTGTATTCACCATTATAATACTACTTCTATATATTTCATAAACTTTAAATTTATATTGTTTTATATAAAATGGTATATAATTGACTATTTTCAGTAATTTTTCAATACATAATTTAATTCAATCGTTTTAATAATAATCTTGTGGTAAAATATTTAGAAGTAGTGTTAACGAGACTGCTTTTGTATTTTGGTAGATAGGAAATATAAAGGAAGGTGCATTTTATAGAACAAAGTAACGCTAGTCATAGTAAGAAATGTGTAAGGCTTGGTATTATTGTGTAATCATTATTTGAATACTTATTATATTATATAGTTCACACGCTTTTTTCACCACAAACATAAGGCTTTGCTAATGTGTCATATGCTGAGATGAAAACTAGAGACATGTCTGTTGATAGTTTAAATAAAAAGAATCAAAGTGAACATGTTTTTAATATTAATGTGCAATTAATAAAATAGAATCTATTGTGCATGCTAATAGTTATGGTGCTAGAGCTTTTGTTTAATATTTACATTTTTATCAACAATTTATAGCAAGCACAAAGCTAAAACTATCACATAGATGTGTGTGTGCCGTTGAATTATTACAAATAGAATTTTGTTAACATAATGCAAAATGTAATATTTTGCAACCAAAGAAGATGCACACAAACTTTTGTTAATAATTTTTTTTTCATTGAAGTTCAACTCCATAAAATATAATATATGTATCTGTGTGTAACGTTTTTATGTTCAGATATGAAATAAAAGTATTATTTATGACATAACAGATATTTATTTCATCACTCTCCTATCTCATAAATAAAGAAAAAATATTATACCACCATTTTACACTTTAACTAAGTAATTGCTGAAGTGGGAATTAAAGACATTTAAATTGCTTAAATTAGATTCAAATAAAATTGAAAATTTTCCTACTTTGATTTTGGTTTCAAAGCAAAGTACAATATTACAACTCCGAAGAATGCATAGGTCGCCTTAGCGGTCTGGAAAGAAAAGATTATTCATTAATGTCTAAAATATTGAAGAATGTTATATTGAGGCTAATCATGGCGCAGCGGCACAAAGTGTGATTGTAAAACCGACTGGTTGTGGGTTCGATCCCCACTGCCACGTTCTGCCACTCAACACGCAATGCCTGCAGAATTCGGCAGAAAGTGGGGAACGGAGTGTCTTAACACTAGGTTCCCTCTGCCTACCCTGCTGTGTGCGGGATACAGCGTTAGGCTGATTGATTGTTATATTAGCAATAGCCGTCATTTAAAGTATAAGTTTACATATTCTTTCAAATTATTGTCTTTTATCTTTAAATAGCATTAAGTAATATCAATAAATAGGCAGTAGGTACAAAGAGAAAAAACGGTAAGAAGGAAAGTTTAAATATGAAATAATTAATTAGAATATACTTACGTTAGCTCGTCCTTTATTTGTTTGACTGTTAAAGTATTTGGCCAATCCCTTAAGTTGGGATTCATCGACGGAGTCTCCACCAGCCATTCTAAAACACAATTAGTTTTCTATTCTTAATTATTAAATTTCTTTTATAAAAGAAGAATAAAAAATGTTTTAGCTGATATTACAATATAAAATATAACTTATATATTTACCTGAATGAAAATCTGAAACTTATGTAATTACAACCTCCAAGGGGAAACGAAATTGATAGCGGCTGATCACTGACAGATGGAGAAACGTTTCTTTACAAGCAGCTAAATGCTACCATGATCAATATTATTAAAATAATATCAAGTTAAGTTATTTGAAAATATAATAAAAATACGATTTATTTTGAAGATTAATATATATTATAAATACAAAGTTTGCTAAAACCATTACTTTTAATCTGGAACTTTCTTTTTTTTTACTTTAAAGAATTTGTGGTATATGTAGTATAGTGCAACACCACCCATTGTTACTTTGGAAACCTAAAAACCATACATACAAAATAAGCATTGATTATTATTTATAACTAATAAACATTTAAATATGTAGCCCATATTCCAATTCCATTTTCTATGCTCATTTAACACAAAAAAATATGGAAAATGGCTTCCATTTATTAATATTTTAATGCATTTTTCATCGTTGATCGGTTGTGAGTTTGATCCCCACTCGAGGTAATTCATTATTAATATTTTCATTTCTTCGCTCTGGCACCAAGACAAAAGTCCGGCGTGGAGTTCGTCACTTAACACGCAATGCCTCGAATAATTGGCAGTAAATGGTAAACGGAGTGTCTTAACACTATGTTCCCACTCCCTATCATGTTGTGTGCGGGATACAGCGTGAGCTGATTTTTTTAGAGTAGAGGAAACCAGCAAAACCTAGCGTTAAAAAACACTTCCGTATCCCACTTTCCGCAAAATTTTGGAGACATTGCATGCAAAGTGGCGGAACTCGACGCCGCTTAAGATCATATTGAGATATTATTATAATATGATAATATCAAGTACTTAAAGTTAAATATGAAGTATGTATTAGTATTGAAATCCACTTACACCTTAGTAACTTGTTCTATAGCACCGTTTTACATACATATTGTCGTATTGCTTGTAAATAATTATTTAAAGGTACAATTTAGGATTTGAGAAAGTAAGTTTATTGTTAACACAAGTGAACAAAACGACAAATATATTTATCCTTAAGATTATAATCCTACTAGGTATATATATAATAATGATATTAAGATACTAACGTTAGCCCGTCCTCTGTTTGTTTGGCTATTAAAATATCGGCTTAAACCTTTTAAATTTGGGTCATCTTCTACTCCAGCCATTTTTTATATATTTTTTAATTTTGAATAATAAATAATATGTAAAATGAACTTATTATATAAAAACGTCAGGTCACATTGTTTTTTTTTATTTTTCAAAAAGTTTTTAGTATTAACATATATATCATATACTTATTTATTTTTTTACAGCAGAATAAAGAATATTATAATAATAGTAGGATCACGTTGAGAAACGTCTAATGTTAGTTCATTATCAATAGTTTTTAGTACATTATTTTCTCTTTGACGTCATAATTTATCCACCACTTCTAGTAGCTCAATTACAAAGTACGTCAGTAAGAAAATACGCAAACTGAGATTTTTTGGCAATTTTAGCGCAAATACAGCATCTAAAAATATGCTATACTTACACGCTTTATAGCTATAAGCGCCTTACGAATATATTAGGAGCTAATACCAGTTTCCTTCTCCTTACTTAGTAATAAATAATTCTTATTGTATCTTGCTCTATTATATTTGTGGGCGTTTGCAATCTATTAGGGTTTAGAGATGTCTGGCAAGGAGTTAATACCACACTGTCCGGCAATAGATAACATTATCTATAATGTTATTACTACGAAAACATATATAAAAAAACAGTTTTATAACATACCTAAATTTTGCTATTATTTTGTTCATCTGACTGATAACTACCAAAATAACAACCACGCAGAGGCCAGTCGTGGCGCAGGGGCACAAGCTGTGAATCTACTGACACTCGAGGAAATGAAATATTTATTTACATTTATAATTTCGTTTCTTCGCTCTGGTGTCGAGGCAAAGCGCGGCGTTGAGTTCCGTTTTTCAACAAGCAGTGCCTCCACAACTTGGTGGAAAGTGGGGAGCAGTGTCTTAACACTAGGTTCTCCCTGCCTAACCTGCTGTGTGCGGGATACGGCGTGAAGTTGATTTATTATAACAGCCACCCAAATTTCACATTCCCTGCTAGTAGCGGAAACTGTCAGGTTTTATTAACATTACGTAAGCCTGGCTCCTTCCGGCTCCCGCTCTATTTACTTAATTTATTGAAGAAAAATATGTACAGAGTAATTGTCTCGCATAAGATATAATAATATTGTACATTTTTATTATTTTATTTTAAATCATAACTTTGGTACCTATATGTCTACATAGGTAGCCTACTCTACGATTATGTTAGGCAGATAAAATTGTAGCACTTTAAATTAATCTATTTTTACCAGCTAAATGGCGTATATTTTGGTATTAGTAGACTTGAAAGTCCTTTTTTTCTGGTGGTCTTATACTGCTGTTGATCTGGAATTGCCGCCTGCCTTCCTGATTTGTGCCGATTAAGATTTGAGATACTATGAAGTGTACATCATTCATTCATTGGAACACATGGCTTACTAATGATCATGGACTACTGTAAAGCTTTCTAAAATCTATGTAAGATCGGGAATAATCAATTTTAAAATAATATTAAAATAATAACATAATTTATTTATCGAGTAAATGTTTATAGAGAAGTCAAATTAAATTTAAATATTAAGCTGTCAAAAATGCTGTAAAATTACGATTGCATAAAAATAATTTTAAAAAATTGTTTACGTACTTATGTACATAAGTTAGAAGTTACACTTCTTTGGCGTAACAAGATAAAAATGTTTTCTAAATTTTCTTCTTCGCGTTCTTCTACTAATAATAGAAAAAAAGGTATATTTCAATATTCTGAAAAAAAAAGTTTTGTTATAACGCATTATCTATTAGGTCCTTGAATAAGTTATCGCTGTTTTTTTTTTGTTTTAAAAAAAAATAATTTAAAATATAATGTTTACAATGACATTACTCAAAAAATTGTCCATTATTAGAGACCACTTCCTCCCATCTCTCTGGTAGCAATTGAATCCCTCGTCGGAAAAACGACTCATCTTTCGAGGCAAACCAGGAATCAAGCCATTTTTCGGGTTCTTCGAAAGAATGGAAGCGCTGCTCGCTTAAACCGTGCGCCATCGACCGAAACAAGTGGTAATCGGAGGGGGCTATGTCCTGTCTCTACGGCGGGTGGGGTAGAACTTCCCATTGAAGTGTTTCCAGGTAAGTTTTGACTGGTTTT
>JAAIXJ010000107.1:400399-481881 GCA_013403705.1 Heliconius hermathena | reverse complement strand
GTATATTATATAGGTAAAAAGAACATAAAGTTACAAAAATATATACGTGTAATAAATAATTAGCTTTATGTATATTTTATAAATATCAAATATCAACAATGGTCGTATTTTTTTATTTAAAACAATCAAAAATTCTTCGACGATAACGTCGTAAAAAAATCATATTAGAAGTCATTATAGTTGTCAATCAATTCTGCTTATTAAATCAATAATTATGTATTTTAAGCGGGCGAAGCCGTGGGCGTGCCGCTAGTATGAAATAAAATGTAGGTCGATTTTAAATATATATATTTCTTACTTTTGAATAATATAAAAATTAGCAGTTTTATACTGTAAGTCGACGATGTAACTTACTAGGGCATTATTAAAGCCCAACTAAATGTTAATTAAGTACTATAATTTTGAGCACATAGTGTGATATTTCATATATAAAATCTTAAAATATTTTATTGGACTCCATTCACTATATGCTTAATCTTATAAAAATCCTATTTGCACAAGGCTAAATCACAGTTGAGTTAGGACCAGTTAAGTGTATCACATAGTGTTGCCAGCTATAAGTATAAAAGTTATAAGCCTTTTTTTATCTATTATTTATTGGATCTGGCAATACTATTTCATAGATTCTCATTTTTCTAGTCCCTAGATATTATATATCATAAGTCTTGTACATGGGAAATTATACTATATTAGGAGATCTTCTTCCCAATCTTCTTTTTGTCTTTCCGAAACTGATATAGAAGGCCTAGTCAACTGTTTTAATTCTTCATGCATTCTTGGCGGAATAGGATTGTCACTTAAGTCTACATATTCGAGTGCCCGAGATCTTGCTAGCCTGTCCACATCCACTTCTGTAATAAATAAAAAAATATAATTAAAATAAAGAAATTCACCATACTACAATTGCTTGAATCATTTTTATTATTTATTGATGTCATTATAGCACAATTCCTAGCATATTTGCTTTCATCCACAACTCAATAAATAAGCTGTAAGATTAAATTTAGGATAATACAAATAAATATATTAAATATAAACATTACCCTAAATTTAATCTTTTTTTAATTCAGTGAAACAGTACAGTATTATTTTTAAAAATATTATTTATTAAGATATTTAAATACTCAATATGATGTATATATGAATATATATGTATACATCAGCATGACAATGACATATTAAGCATTACATAGTACATATAATCTACATTAATATGGTATCATTTTATATTCCATGAATGATTACACTAAAAATAAAATTGCGCAACGGCAACAGGTGTGACTGTAAAACCGACTGGTTATGGGTTCGATCTCCACTCGAGGAGATGAAGTATTTACGTAAATTTATATTTCCATTTTTTTTTCTGGTGTCGAGGTTAAGCGTGGCGTTGAGTTCTGCTACTCAACACGCAATGCCTCCAGAATTCGGCAGAAAGTGGGGAGCGGAGTGTCTTAACACTAGGTTCCCTCTGCCTACCCTGCTGTGTGCGGGATAGAGCGTGAAGCTGATTTAATTTAAAATTACACTAAAGAAATAATGAAGTACATTTTTTTTTAAATAATGAAATAAGAATCCAAGTACCAATAATTTGATTGTGGTGCGCCAATAATGTATGCAAACTGGGACACTGGAAGGCAATACTTGGGAGGGCCACAAATGTGTTGTGGGAGATGTCCAGGCGTTGGAGGCATGCCAGTGTGCAAAGCTCATCTGGCAACTTGGCCATTTGATTGTTTGAGAGGTTTAAATCTAAAAAATAGAATAACTTCATGTCATTATACTGTTGTAGTTGTTGCAACTCAATATCATGCTTAACTGTAAATGTGTTCGCTGTAGGCTAGAATCTTACTTTGAAAAATAAAGAAGATTTGAGAAATGGTAAGAAAACAAAGTGATGCAGTAAGTTCTGCCACCCAACGTGCAGTGTCCAGAATATTGGGGTGAAAAATAGGAAATAGAGTGTTATAATGTTAGGTTCTCTCTGTCTATCCTATTTATGTCGGATGTAGCATGTCTTAGCACTAGTAGGGTAACTCCCTACTATATGGGACAAAAGTGTAAAACTTTTTATTATACAATATGGTCCAGTAAGTTATAGTAAGATTTTTAAGCAAGAAAATTTTAATTTACCTGTAATTAAACTAAATTTAACAGTAAATTTAGGTGGAATTTTTGTGATAACATTCCCACTGAGATCACAACTTTTGAGCTCTGTGTGTCGCATCAGGTGGTACACTGCATCAGGTACTTGCATAAGTTGACATTCAGATAGATCTATGAAAAGAATAATAATATTGGGTTAATAACAATTCAATCAAGCAGTATACAATTTTGCCTAATTTTTTAAATAATAATCTAATATTGTGTCAGAGTGGGACAGCATCTGATCAAAAAATATGTTGGTCATACCCATTTTGGGGGGAATAAATTATGGACATTTCCTTGCTATAATAAAATAAGCTGTGGCATTGATTTCCATCTCTTACAAGCCACTGTTTCAAACTTGAGCAGAAAACAGAGAAAGTAGTGGCATGACAGAACCGCAATTAATAGCGCAAAGCTAAATAAAAATAATTAACTACTTGATAATTTTCATATATCAAGTTTCAGTTTAATTTTCAAATAAAAACAGAGTTGAAATCGACAAGATTTCTGTTCGATAGTTAAATGAATTTCAAAACTGAACAAAGGAAGCTCTGCATGATATTAAAAACTTCAAATATTAATAATGGTACATTACCTAATACTTGGGTTTCTTGTGCGTTTTCACACCTTAAAATTACCCGTGTAACAGCTAAAGCCATTTTCTTAGGCAAGTATTAGATATAACTGGAAGATATGAGTTACACACTATAAAATATACTTTTCAAAAACCACAATGTGCTAAGAAACGCACCTAGTTATTTTTAACGTCTAACTGTACAAAATTTCTAACGTATTCATAGATCAGAAAGATTCTATGATCTATTTATAAAATTTAGTAGTTCTCCCTTCAAGGTTGCACAATATTTAATTGTTTGCTGTATTTAAAAAAATATTTTTATAATAGAATATTTTGACAAATCAAAATAACAGTAACATAGAACTAATATGACTTTTTAATTAATAACTTCAATATTGCATGGTTAAATATAAAAAAAACAAAGTAGAAAATTAGTTAAATGACAAATATGTCATTGTCATTTATGTCAGTAGTGTCATATACACATGACAGTATTGAAAGTTGCCAACCGTATTTACAAACTTAGTTCAGAAATAATAAAAGTACCCAAAAAATTATAACAGAATTATTCACCGTGTCGGCGCCGGACCCATTGAGTTACAGGGTGAAGAGCTCGTACTAGTGCTTAGAGCTTGCAATACAAGTTTATTATGTATTTATTGTAATATTTTCTAGGATTGATCACTATACAAGTGTTTGTATGATCTGGGAAATAAAACATTGTTTATTTAAGTGTAGATTTGTTCGAGCTTTTCTGGAGGATGCTAAAGGAATTCGACATTATTCTACGTGTGCCGCCTTCGAAATGTAATGTATTTGTAGGCGACTAACTATATTTAATTTTCAGAAGAAAATAATCAAAAGTAAGAATAACTTTACTATAGATTATTTTCTTTCCGTGTGAACAAGGCGCAGAAGTTTAGAAAACGTTAGGGCGGCGACGATACACTCAACTCGTTGGATATCATCCTTACTATACTTTCAAGAAATTAATAAAGAATGCTGCGACGGATTAGAAGCACACTGTACTTATTTTCGTTGCTATGTTAAATATATTTTATTATACATTTTGATACATTTTAACACGGGCGTAGGTAATAGGAGGGGCCGGGTGGGTCATCTCTACTCCAGAATAGTTTTGTGTCCACTCCAGAAAATTTCTCCAGATATGTCCATGCTTGTGTAGAATACTTTATTTTATTTATTTGAGAAATACATCATAACACACTTAGCGTCTTTGAATCAAATGTACTTATTATTCCTATTTTATGTTGTAATTTTTAATATTGCGCCACAAGGTTATGATGAAATAATTCAATATACGGTTATTCATTATATTATTAGTTAGCAGTAAGTATCATATAGAAGCGATAATCCAACTAGGAAGTAAATATATTCAACGAACAGTGACCTCAAACAACCAGTTGTTAGTTGTCTTTATATGGAGTAAATTGTTTCTCTAAGGTCAACGCGTTTCACACAAGTCTCTACATGTGACCGAGGATGTTCTAAATCTATCACTTCACATGTCTACGAGACTAGCGTCAAGTAGATATCGTTTGAAGCACGCAATAAATCCATGCGAGTAGCCGCCTTCCGCATGTTAAGAACATTCATTGTATTTATGTCACAGACTTCCGGGAGTCAATTATACATCCTGTATATAAAGTTAAGAAAATTTAGAAAACATTTTCAAATAGGATATGTCTCCATAATACCTATAGTATTATATTTTCTATAATAAATATAAATTAATTATTATATAAAATTATATAAGCTAACTTTCACTTATGTATGTTCAATCAACAGTATTATTTAACAAATAATCTATTATTTTCAATATTCGTTACAAGATCAATTTTAATAGTATGGAAATTAAAAAAAAAAAACGGCATACAAAGATTAAAAAAAACCAATTGACCGTGTACACGCACGGCGAAATCGCCGGATAAAGTGGCCGTCGACACGCGCGCACAAAACGGCAACTGCGCAGAAATCTCCAAATAAACTCTCATAATATTATAGGGGATAAAAGAGAAACAATTCATAGTAGCCATGCCAAATGTTGGTGTATGCATTATTTTATAGTTATGTACATATCTTTATAAACTGATTATCTTTATCTATAATGTATTATAATAATTATATATCTATTAAATATACTAAGGACTAAATCTAGGCTGTTTAAATGTGACCCAATGATTATCAATATTTTTAGCTTATCTTAATGTACGTAGAGTAGTACGTAGTAAACGGATATAGAATACAAAAATTATCTAATAGTAATTTTAAAAAATAAAATAAATATTATTATTAAAAAATACACATTAAAAAATACACATATTCACCCATCTCATAAAGAAACAAACAAAGACACGGATATAAAATGGAAATTGTATAAAAGAATTAAAGATTAAATATGAAATGAATTAAATTTTAAAATAACTCAAAATGCATTAAAGCGCGGCGTTGAGTTCTGCCACTCGACACGCACACTAGGTGCCAAATTTCTAAATTCTAGGTTAACGGGAAATACCCTATTAATTTTGATTCCTTTTATATTGTCGGAATATGCGATTTTTACTATTTAAGACTATTATTTTTTAGGATTTAACCTCAAATGTATAGTTTTCTGATTTTTTTACTTAATTACTGCAAAATTTCTTAATTCTAGGTCAACCGGAAGTACATATAGTATGATTTTTGATTCCCTTGATAGTGTCGTAATACGCGTTTTTTGCGGTATAAATAGCCATATCTTTTTTTAAGTAAATGTAGAAATATTTTTTTAGGAAATCATGGGGCCGCAGATCTGAGTAGGTAGGGTTGAATTTTATCTCGATATTTCCAAGCAGTCCTGAGGTAAAAGCTCTTGACAGACAGACAGTCAGACAGACGGACGGACAACAAAATCTAATAAGGCTTCCTTTTTTTAAAAGGTACTGAACCCTAAAAAACTATTAAAAAAAATAAGTTACAATTTTATTATTCTTCCCTAATGATTCCTCATAATACCAACACAAAGTATCGCGAATAGAAAGCTGTTGTATAACTAACTGTGTTGTTAAGAGTCATTATGACGTAAAAACGGTAGTTTAGCTAATGTTTATTTACGGTAGAGAAGTGACACTTTTGACCATATAATATGTCTAATGGCTGTATTAATGTTTAATGTATTTTAAATGATAAAAATATATTTACTTCATATATTAGTCGCGGCGCAAGGGTACAAAGTGTGACTGTAAACATGACAAGTTGTGGGTTCGATTCCCACTGTAGGAAATAAAATATTTAATAGTTTCATTTGCTCGCTTGGGTATCGAGGCAAAGCGCCGAGTTCCACCATTCAACAAGTATTTACCTACATCCAGAATTCGGCGAAAAATTAAGAACAGACTGTTTTAACATTAAGTTTCGGGCTGCCTACATTGCTGTGCGTGGTACATCGTGACGCTTATTTAAAAAATATTTCAAATTGAATATGTTATGCCTTCGTTGTAGTTTATGTGGAGGCAAACGCTAGGGATGTCATGATTTTAAATAGATAGGGTAAAATTGTTCTAAATAGATTTTTTATCTTATCACACTAACAGATATTTGTTATTTACAAACATGAAAAAGTAGGCTATCTAATAATTAACTTAGTACAGAATTATTTTTTTATATAAACAAAAATTAATATTATTTTCATATTGTAGTTTTAAATAAGTGTGGTAAGTTTACTTTTTTTTATAATATAAAACACTACATTAATCCAACATCATTAATAAAATATTACAACAGTCTAAAAAGAATATTAAGATTAATAAAAACCGCGCGAGTGTAAAATGATATATTGCATTAGTAATTTAACGTAATATTACAACATTTAACACTGCATTTACATCAGTCGGAGCAAATATAAAAATGAATATGTAACAGCAGTAGCGAAATGTAAATGTTGCAATATATTTCACATCAATTTTAATTCAAAGTTAAAATATATTATTTTTATCCCGCACACAACGGAATAAGTAAAGGGAACCTAGTTTTAAGACACCCCGTTCCCCATTTTCCGCCGAATTCTGGAAGCATTGCGTGTTGAGAGGCGAAATTCAAAACCGCGCTTTGCCTCGACATTAGACCACATAAATATTAAATATTTAATTTCGTCGAGTGGAAATCGAACCCACAACAAGTCGCGTTTACAGTTTGAGCCTCTGCGCCACGACTGGTTTCACGATTAAACTTATATTTAAATCTAATATGTGATATCTACCTATAGCTTTTATGTGGGTCTTTTATGTAAGTCATAACTATAACTATAACATTACGATACCTATATTATAATTGCTGTTGCTCGATTTCATTTTCCTGTTACTAACAACAATAACTTTCTTATTTTTTTTATAAAAAATATTTTATAAATGTTTTAATAAAGAATAAATAACTTCACGAGCATTTTAAATTAAAATGCGTTGTATTTCTTTATGTAGAGTGCTTTCTTTATATCAATGAAAGATAAGATGAAACTGTCTATTGTAGTATTATCTATATAATTCGTCTTATCATTTACCATTCTATTTGATTATTGTAAAAGAAATAAGAAATGTTCGATTTTGAACAATTTTTAGTTTCGACCGTTTAAGGAAGAAAAGAATTCTTGAAGAAAGATCACTTTGTTGTCTATCTGTCAAGAGCCTTAATGTCAGAAATGCTTGGAGACCTAAATCTACGGCCCATGACTTCCTGATAAATAACGTATTTCTACATTTATTTAAAAAAATATGGCCGGTTATATAGCAAAAAACGCGTATTTTGACACTATGAAGGGAATCAAAATTAATAGGGTACTTCCGGTTAACTTGGCATTATGAAATTTGGTAGCTAGCATCTATAGGTTCAGGAAAAAATATGAAAACTATACATTTGTGGTTAAATCCTAAAAAAAACAATAGCCTGAAAAGAGGGCAAACTTTGATATTAAATCCACTAGATCAAGTAAGATATTAGCTAAGCAAAGCCTGAATTTCAGAAAAAGCTCAAGACTTTAAATTTTTGTACGGAACCCTCGGTGGGCGAGCCCGACTTGCGCTTGTCCATTTTTTTTCTGCTTCACGCTGTATCCTGCATGTATCAGTTTAGGCAAAAGGGAGATTAGTGTTAAAACATTCAGATCCCAATTTCCGCCAAATTCTGGAAACAGAATTTCAACGCCGCGATTAGCTTCGACACTAGAGCGAAGAAATAACAAAAATATTTAAGATATTTTCGATTCATTCGTTTTTTTTTATAAAAAAAGTGTTAATACTTTTGTTGCCGTGGCGGAGTTGCTAGTCTACATTGATAAATATTATGAGTTAGTAATAATAGATAGTGGGTCAAGGTCGTTCACGATCAGTTCACTGACAAGTGTTGCTTAATGATTTAACCCAGAAGACATAACCTACTTCAACAATAGAAGTTCCATCGCAAATGCGTCCGCATATGTATGTATGTATGTTACGACGTAGTTGTCGAGATAAGATATTATTAGCAAATGAATTACAAACTAGAGCAAAGTGATTTATTAAATTGTAAAAGTGTGATTTTGGAGTAAACTAATGAACTATTGTTGATTTATTTTTGATTATTAAATGGAATGAGGAAATTACATAAAAAGATACTATTCAAAAATCGATCCAAAATACTTATATTATTAGAAAAATTGCAGTAGATATTATTTATACCTATATATATGCAAAAATATACATCTCAGGTGTCGCTTATGTCTCTACGGGACAGTTTAAAGACTCTATTGTGTCGCTGGCTTATAAAGTACATAATAACAAATATAAATTAGAAAAATCACAAAACTTCATCATATACTAGTCACCAGTAAATATATAAGATTAAAAATGTTAATATGTTGTAACCTTTCCGGTGACTTTGAATTTACGTATCCGTTACAGGAAAGTCGTAAAATGTATGACTAACGTCGAATGGATATATCTTATTAACTTTACATATAGCTTTCAATTTTATAACCCCACAAACTTTTAATTGAATATTTTTATTGGCGCTCGATAAAAACTAAAATGGAAATAAACAAAGGAGCTAACCTAATTGACTATTTTCTTGTGCATCCTCACACCTGCCGACCACTCTAATGATAGCTCTTCCTGCTAATCTCGCACAGATCATCATCGCTGGGGCCCTCGGGTCACCTTCTTCCGCCTCCGCTGGTACCCTCGCACCGTCGTAGTCCGTAGGGGGCCTCATCACTGCACTTGATCACACTGCACTCCTCAGTTTAAGCGATCACTGCTTAAAATCACAAAAGTCTAACAAAAAAATATTGAATTTTTAATTATTTATCTTTTAAAATACCGCTCCGAAACGCAAAAGCGCCTGGGTGAACGGCAACACTTGTAAATTCGAGCGCCGTTCCCATCCAGCCTTTATATCGTCGCCAAAACAAAGAAGCATGACGTGCGAGCGAGACGGCAACAATAACAAATGGGCGTCTCTCTCGCACTGTCTGCGCAGTTGACGCTGTACGATTTTCTCGCGGAAGCACGTGGAAAATATAAGGTGGAAATACATATATGAAGGTAAATAGTACCAAATGACAAATGGTTATTCATTTTGGAAGAACGATTGATTGATTTGATTTCATTTGGCTAGCTGTGGTGTGGGGTTCATTATATGTAAGGCTTTTTGAGGCAAGTCGTGGCGTGACAGGTTGTAAGCTTGGATCGTTAGGGTTCGATTCCCGCCCGAGGAAATGAAATTTTTAATATTTTCATTTTCCTCGCTTTGGTGTCGAGCAATGTTCAATGCTCAACACGCAATGTTTCCAGAATTCGGTCGAAAATGGGAAGCAGAGTGTCTTAACACTAAATTCCACTGTTTTTCCAGCTGTGTGCGGTATGCAGCGTGACGCTAAAAAAATGTAAATATGGAATCATAATATCGGAAATATTATTATAATATATTAATCTTATCATCGATCAAATGTTTGATTGCGTGGGTTCAATGTGAAAGGATGCTCGGCTTGGTGGCCGAATAAAAGTTTCCAACCCAGTTCTCTGTGCGCTATCAAGTGAATAGTTTACGTTGCCGTAACTTATTGCGGAACTCTATTATCGTAATTTATTTGACTATGATGAATTATTTACGTATAATCTTGTATACTGGTCTTGTACACTGGTATAAAACCTAAATCAAAAAATCGTTTTTTTGTTTCTATCAAAAACATGTAAATTTTAAATCAGATTATTTCACACATTTTTATTCCATATGCACCTATATATTTTTTTCTAGGTTCTTGCTGTATTCCATTTCATATAGCAGGGTAGGCAGAGTTGAACTGGGAACCTAGTGTGAAGACATTTCGTTACCATTAAGGCACTTCTCCCAATTTTCAGCCGAATTCTGGAGGCATTGCGTGTTGAGTATCGAAACTCACGCTTTGCCTAGTTAACAGAACGAGGAAATAAAAATATTAAATAGATATTTCATTTCCTCGAGTCGGAATCGAACCCAGAACCTGTCACGTTTACAGTCGCACGCTCGTGCCCCTGCGCCATGACTGGCTTCCATAAGTATACACTACTTATTAATAGATACCTATATATGTATATAAGCTGTGTTATATCTAAGTCCTTTAACCATTATTAATTGTTTACATAAAAGTAAACAAGCAACAAACCAATAAAAACGTACGCAACTAATCAATTAATAGAAACCTTGATTTGTTCCATAGATCGTGATTAAAGAAACGCGATGAAATTTACTTAGGCAATGTTTTGTTCAAGGATGCTATAATATAAATGTTAAATATTTTTATTTTGTTTAATAATTTTCTTAATTTTCTTTAATAATTTACATTGTATTACAATGAATTTTGTGAACAAAGAAAAGTAAATTTTCTTGCTTAGTTATTTACTGTTAAAACATAACAGTATCAGTAGGTAGTACATAAGTATCAGGTATATTTTTAGCTTCACGCTGTACCCCGCTTATAGCATGGTAGTCAGAGGAAACCTGGGAACCTAGTGTTAAGATTTCGTTCCCTTTATGACATTTACGCTCTCCACCTTACGCCGAATACTAAGTATATTATGTATTATTATATTTTTGATCTTCGACACGTTTTGACTACCCTCACTGGTAGAGCACTTTGTTGAGTTCACTCAACATATTCTCTCAAAAGTTGAGCCGAAATTGGAGAAAGGAATGTTTTAACTCTACGAGTCAGAAGTGCAGCTAAAAAATAATAAACATACAGTTGGTTTGTGCGCGTTCACATATTTCAGCTTCACGCTGTATCCCGCACACAGCAGGGTAGGCAGAGGAAATCCAGTGTTAAGACACTGGGTTCACATATTTATATAGCAAAATATTATATTCCGTAAAATAATTCTATGTATAATCGTGTCTATAAATAGTCTCTATAATTCTATATAATTTTTAATTAAATGAATTTTCGTAAACACTATAAAAATAACAACCAAAAGTTAATTATCCAAAATTTTCTTATTTATAAAGTTTTCTTTGTTTTGAAGCTGTTTCTTGTTTAATAACATACATTATTTATTTGCGTCAGATGGAAAATCTTGACGTAGATTTAGCATCCGTTCAACGCACTGTTTTCATGTCTTGGCCAAACAGAGACGCAGAATTACAAATTGTACAACCTTGAATGGCTGCCAGCGTTAGGTATATTCCCAAGTCCCGTGCTCCGATTTAAATCTAAATCTATTTATTTATTTATATGTAGATATAAAGTAAACAAGGAAACGTAGTTCTGTTGAAAAAAACATTGTTGAGACGATTTATTTGTTTTTATAAATTTTTAAAATTGGGATTTTTGGGAAGTTTTTAATGACAATAAAAATCTCTAATACTGCGCAGTTCGTTTACGTCGAACTGTTACGGGTTCTTTATAAAATAAAATCATCAAGTCACAATTTTGAGTAATCTATATAATCTTGAGTATGTGATGGTAAAAACAAGTTATAAAATCAGCTTTACACTGTATTCCGCACACAGCAGGGTAAGCAGAGGGAATTAAGTGTTGAGACACTCCGTTTCCCACTTTTCGCCGAATTCTGGAGGCAATGCGTATTGAGTGACGGAACGCAACGCGCGCTTTGCCTCAACACCAGAGCGAAGAAATAAAATTATAAATTAAAATTAACATTTAATTTTCTTCGAGTCGGAATCGAACCTACAACCATCGTAATTACAGTCACACACTCGGACCCCTGCGCCACGACTGGCCTCACGTGTGATGGTGTTCTATTATATTCTCTCCATGCTCTCACATGCGTAAATATAAGACAAATTACATACTATAAGAATAGTATTTAACATCCCGAATGTAAAATTTCTGAAATATAAAATGTTCACTTTGTGTTTACGAACTTCCTTCTTTCACATCCCAGTTTGAGACATATGTTAGTTATTTATTAGGTAAGAACGCGAATATACGCTGTGCACATGCCACAAGTGTTCTTCATTTTGATTTCCGCAACTTAAGAATAAATATAGATCTTCTCCTAGATTTTAAATATTTTAAAATAACTTTCCATGTTATATTTATTCTGTTTCTCTTCGTTTCTGTTACCTAAAAAATAAAAATGGATTTTAAATATGAATGATTTTTATAATTTGATAGTCTCAAATCAAAAATAATGAAGCAAGTTAAGGCAAAAGTGCTTAATATCAGATTATTTCGATCATGCGTAACTAAACAGAACCAGAAGAAAATATATAATAATAATATTCTTAAAACCTATCTGTCATAATGGAATCAAATCTGTAACCGTCACTTACAAGGAAACGCTTCCCAAGTGTGCTATTATGTATTATACTACAATATATTATAGATTTTTTTTCCGTTTCACGTTGTATCTCGCACACAGCAGGGTAGGCAGAGGGAACCTAAGTGCTAAGAGACTCCGTTCACCTTTTTCTGCCAAATTCTGGAGACATTTCGTGCTGAGTTGCAGAACTCAACGCCGCGCTTTGCCTCGACACCAGAGCGAAGAAATGGAAATATAAATGTAAATAAATATTTTTTTTCCTCGAGTGGGGATCGAACCCACAACCAGTCGATTTTACAGTCACACTTTGTGCCGCTGCGCGTAACAATTACTTCACTCAATGATCTCTCACGCGAGCCAGTATGACTATGGACGCCATAGTTCGGGTGACGCACCAAAACTTCCACCATATCGCGACCGCTGACATTTCGCAGAAGAGATTTTTTTTAACGAAACGTATGTAGAGGTCGATCCTTTGTGCTATTTCTGTAAAATTTGGAAAACGGCCAATTCCAAACGGACTTTCGGCGCAGTTCAACACGCGCGCGGGTCTTTGATCTGATATAGTTGCATACGAAAATGTACTGTAACTCCTGTATGTTAATAGTGTAAATTATATTTCTCTATATTTTGGATACGTTTCTGACTTTTCTTTGTTTAGATAATATACATATGGGATAATTAACTAGTTCGAAATAATTTTTTTATGTCGTAAAAAATATTTTCGTTGTGTGTTGTCGTTGTAGTTGTTAATTATATTGCGTAATAAAAAAAATATTATTACGTAAACAAAATTATTTACTCAAAAAATGTTACTGGCCTTAAGTTTAAAATAGAAACAGTTTTCACAAAGACATTGTACTTATCAGTTCTTCTATCATTTTCAATTCAAACTGTTATTCAATGTCACTAATAATTTATTATTTTTCCAGACAAGATTATAAGAAGCACATATGAATGTCTATAAATTCTAAAGAGACCCTTTTGGGCGCAGGTGCACATAGAAATCGCGACAGATTGTGGGTTTGATTCCCACTCGAAAAATAAAAAACTTTATTTTGTACCATATCCACTAGGGCCGTTTTATTAGACAGATCTATGATTCATTGTTATTTTAAATATGTACTAGTCACATTATTTTTTCTGTATTTATTAATATGACATATAAAATATTTCACAAGCACGTCATTATGTGTTATATAATTTAAATAATTATTTTTATTTTATTGTTTGAACCAGCTCGATAACTTTGACATATATTTTATTGTACACAATATCTTTAAATTTAAACCACATTGCAAGAGTAAATTTTTTTATTAGTACTCAGCTTTACAGCCTCTCGGACCTCTCTAACATTCTTCTCGCTATTATCTTAGCATAAACTTTACTACCCAAGCTAATCAAACTGATAGCCTTGCGTAGTCTATCTGTGAACCTTTGTCTTTATATAATGGCACGATGACTGCACCTCGCCAATCGTCTGGGACCTCTCTTGATTTCCAGCATAAATTGCATAAAACCAGAACAAATCCAAGACTCGTGGCCCACCATATTTGTTCGTCTCGGCAGTAATTCCATTTGCTCCCTCTGATTTACCACATTTCAGATTTTTCTTCGTATTGCACTCTCAACTTCTTTTATACTGGTTTCACCATCAGCTACATAAAGATTCAGCGTTTCGCTATCCGACTGAGGCGTCATCAAATTCATACATCTCCTTGTAAAGTTCCGCCCATCGCTGCAAAACGTGTGGTTGTTCTGTTAAAATTTCATTGTCCTCCGAAAACATCCCTTTCATTCTACAGGTTAGCGAGCAACCTCGAGAAACACTAACTTCTCGCCAGAAAAGTAGTTCGTTAACCTTTCATCTCTTTCAATCCCTACCTTTTCACGCTTCATCTTTATCAGTACTTTCGTTTGGTGCTTTTGCAGCTTAAACTCTTTCTTTTATATCTCTGTCATACTTATATCCTTACCTGAGGCTTTATTCTTCTTTCTTTCTGCAGCGTTTTGCACTTCATCATCCCACCATTAGTCGCGCTTTTTGCTAAAGCCTCTTTTCCCTTTACCACATACCCCTGTTACTGCTTCCTTCATACAATCTATGCACTCTATATGTTTTATAATTGATACGATGCAAATGTCAGTTACAGGATATTTTTGATGCGATTAAATAAAGTGCCATAGCTTATTGTTATGAGTTTTGTTGAGAGTTATGTACTAATTTTTTATAATATATTATAGAAATATTTAAATTTTTAAATATAAAAGTTTTGATCTGAATGTAAAAGGCATTAAAAAAATAGTTCATACATTGATTTCTGTTTGTAAGAACTAAAACTAAAACTGGAAACTGACTCAAATAATTTAAATATTAGGAAACCAAGTTCCAAATAAAATAGCACATTTACATGAACATATATGTATATTTATTTAATTTATTCTATATAACGTTATCCAGCATTGAGGCCGTCGGCGGCGCGTTGTTGCGCTAGCTGTGCTGCCGCGCAGCAGTGCAGCATGAGCGCGGTGAGAGCGCACGCGCGCCCCTCACCGCCTTCTTCACCTCCCGCGTCTGACGCCGACAGCTCTTCACGAACTGCTTGTAGCTGTAAAATATGTTTTTATTGATTATATTAAATAAGTACAGTCAATCTGGGTAAATTTGACAGATACGAGAATGTCTTAAAATTTATAGTACATTGAAGTTTTCACTGTCAATGTTACTCGAAGAATCAAAGTTACCTACAACTAAAAATTATTATTAAAATAAACTTTTTTTACGATATCTAGGTGGATCGTCCAAAGTATGCATTTATTGCACCGTTTCGTTGCCGTGGCCTTAGGCTCCATGTACCCATAGGTACCAAAGCAAGAAATTATTGTTTTGTCAAAAGATGTATTCAGTATTTGGAAATAGAGTTCAGTCGGTAACTGTGTTTTTAATCAAATGTTCCCGACATTTGATTAAAAACAATTTGTAATAGTGTGTTTTTAACACACAAATGAGGTCCAATTTTGGATCCAACAACGTCATTTAAGTATATAACCTCGTACATGTAAGCTTACTAAAGATTAGCTTATATAATATATAAAAATAAAAGTTGGACAACTCGAGGCCATCATTGCACAGTGGCAGATCTTTACTGTAAATGCGATGGCTGTCGGAAAATGAGTCATTTTCATTTTCTAACAAGCAAGGGCGCGGCGTTGAGAGTCGCGTCTCAGCGTGAAGTGGAAATAAAGAAGATTGAACCACCATTGAGGTATATTAAGCCATTTAAACTTTGTAAGGTTTATGTTTAGTTTAGGTTTATTTATTATTATATAACGAGAAAGTATGAAACAATTATTACTAAATCTAAGGATTCCGCGAACTGCATAAGGAAATATTGTTACTAAGGAAAAGAAACTACAAGAATGTTTCTGCATGCTGCACGAGAAACAGGTTTTCATTTGATTACTCATCTAGAGAGTGGTAGGTTAGTTAGTTGAGTAAGTAAATGATTTTAATTTAGATCTCAACTATTTTTTTTTATATTTAAATTTAATTATATCTATAGTAGCCAACAAGAACAACTTTCCCTATCTTTAGTGTTATCAAGATCTATTTTTTAGGAATAAGTTCTCGCTGTTTTTTTTTGTTTAAAAAAAAATTAATTTAAAATATAATGCTTACAATGACATTACTCAAAGTATTGTCCATCATTAGAGACCACTTTCTCCCATCTCTCTGGTAGCAATTGAATCCCCCGTTGGAAAAACGACTCATCTTTCGACAGTGGCGTAGCTGGGGGGGTGGGAGCGGTGCAGTCGCACCGGGCATCAAAAGGAAAGGGGCATCAAATTTTACGATCAATGCTTCTAATTTTTTTTTTCAATCAAGAAATGTGCAAGAAAAATGAGAGAATGAAAATGAAAAATACAATCTCGCTACCATGTCAATCGAACATAAACTAGTCGATACGATTGATTTTGAAAATGTGATTAGTGACTTTGATAGTCAAAAAGAGCGTAATAGTACGGAAGCCGAAGAGGGGACTTTCGGGATTTACTCGAGGGTCGTGGAGACCTTATTGGGCTTATTGGGTTACGAAGCTTAGATGATAACAAGAAAAAATTTCATACATTAATTCCCTACGTATTCTTAAAAATGTAAATATGTTAATTTGACTGTTTCCGTGATAGACGTGGTCGTACGTAAGAGTTAAAAATGAAAAAAAAATAAAAAAATCATCGAGGGCGTCAGATTTTCTAAGGGGATGTTAAGTACCTGAAAAATGCTCTTATATAATAATCTGACGGTTTGGATGCGACGCGAGCTCGCAACCATTGTTGAAATGTGCAAAAAAAATTCGTCATTTTAAAATACTCAAGCGCGTCAGATTAAGATATTTATGGTTCATCTTCGTCCCCTAGACGTGCTATATCATAATCTCATCGATAAAATCATCTTCCTCCTCTGACTCGATTTCATCATTTGAGAGGAATATAGGCAAGTCGTAGCTGTATTAAACTTTATCGATCAATTTTTATTACTTCGGCTTGTTTGCACAGAGTGCCGCAACGCCATCTTTCAAAAAACAGCAAACTTATTCAAGGTCCTAATATATAAACAAAAAGGTAAAATTTATTTAAGTATTTTAAATTTTTCAAAAACTCCCTATCAGTCTGTGTAAAAATAAAAAAAACACAACAAATATTAATTTTCTGACCATTTCATGTATCTGTGTAGGGGTCAATTTCGAAGCTAGGTCAGGAGCGGAGTCGCGGGCGGCGGCGAGTAGCGCGTCCGGCGGTAGAGCACTGCGCAGCGCGGGCTGCAGCATCGCAGCGACCCCGCCTCGAGCCAGCCACGTCGCGCCGCAACCACTGAACGGGTTGGCCGAATCCAGCGACTGTTTTCTAGAATAGAATAGAATTAATATATTGACAGATTGTCTTTTTTGTTTCAGGCGGAAGGCTTCGTCATTTATGAAAAAAAGTTACGGCTTTCAACAGGCATCCATAATTTAAGCATATCAAAATTTTTGAAAAATCAATGCCAATTACGCTGTATCCCGCACACAGCATGGTAAGCAGAGGGAACCTAGTGTTACGACACTCCGGCCGAATTCTCGAGGCATTGCGTGTTGAGTGACGGAACTCAACGACGTCCTTTGCCTAGAAACCAGAGCGAAGAAACAGAAATATAAATTTGAGTAAATATTTCATTTCCTTGAGTGGGAATCGAACCCACAACCAATAGCGTTTATAGTCACACTCTGTGCCCCTTCGCTACGACTGGCCATTACTATTGTATTCTATTAATTTTAGAAAAAAATATACCCATGTATTATGTTAAAATTTTTATATCATATACACTCAGAGACCTCAGAGAAGCGTTTGAATATTATAAAATTGATCACGATTAATAATTAATTTTATTTAGCAACTGCCCTCTAGCGGCAGTATCTTTTATAAATAAATAAATAAATCAGCTTCACGCTGTATCCCGCACACAGCAGGGTAGGCAGAGGGAACCGAGTCTTAAGACATTCCGTTCCCCACTTTCTGCCGAATTCTGGAGGCATTGCGTGTTGAGTGGCAGAACTAAACGCCGCGCTAATCCTCGACACCAGAGCGAAGAAATGGAAATATAAATTTAAGTAAATATTTCATCTCCTCGAGTGGGGATCGAACCCACAACCAGTCGGTTTTTACAGTCACACTTCGTGCCGCTGCGCCACGACTGGGCTCAATCTTTTGTGATTACTCTTATAGCAGGTAAGTACCTATTATCTCCTAATATTATATAATAATAATGATGAAACGAAAGTATCCTTTCTTGGCTCGTTCAGTATGGGTAACGGAGGGGAAAATTATTTCTTGTTATCTTAAAGTATCCATGTCTCCATTACTATGCTGCCATGCTGTTTTTACGCTCTTTAAGTATCATACCTAATTTTGTTTCATATCAAGTTGTTTATTTGTAACGATCCTCTTAAAAAATACTTGTAATTATACAAATTTGAGTTTTAATTATAAAAATTATAAATAGTAAAAAGAGCCAAGTTCATCGTTTCCCAATTAATATTATAAGTTTTAAGAGCCCTATAATGAAACCCTATAATGAATAAATCATTATATAACGGTTTTTTTCCAGCTGCAGCAGGGTAGGCAGAGGGAGGCAGAGGTAGGCTAGTATTAAGAACTTCCGCTCCCGTCTTTCCACCGAAGTCTGGAGTTATTGCGTGTTTAATGGCGAAACTCAACGCCTAACCTAATAAGATCAGAAAAAAAAGGATTTTTTTAGTATAAAAATGATTATTATTTGTTTACCTGGGAGTGTGGCTGGGTGAAGGAGGCAAGGAGCGGGAGGATGCGTTGTTCTTTGGCGCGCAGAGAGAATGAGCAGAGCCAGCGCGTCGCAGTCCCGCTACCAATGCGCTCATTGCACCTCCGCCTTTATATTAAATTAAATCAAATTACTTCCAAAATTACATATATATTTAATAGTTAAATATTTAGACAACATATAGTACGTATAATATTTTTTTCGTGCTAATTAGTGGAGAGCCCAACAGTTTCCATTTCCTATATATTCGTTTTTGTTGCCGTGAAAATAATATTTATTTCCTGACAGCGTAAAAGTATTTTGTTGATACCGATACTCCAATTAGATATTTTATACTTTCTATTACAATACAGGTTAATGAACTTATAATTATGACTAGGCACGTCTATTTTATTATATTATATTATATTATATTCTTTTATGAGCTAGGTCTGTTTCTAGGTTTTAAAGAAACATTATTGAAAAGGAGTCTTTTTTACAAGCCTATTTCTTTATTAGGTATATTTATTATACAATTCAAAATTCATGATTAAAGGCTCCAAAGAAATTTATAACGTGTGCTCTACAAAATAAAGTTTATTTTCACAGATGAACCCAATTAATTAATAGTAACTCATCGGCGAGCGAAACTTGAACAAGATTATAGATAAAACACAAGAACTATGTTGCATTGTCTTCTAATTGCTCAATATGAGTCATTATCCTTGAAAATGAACCAGACCGTTCATTCTCTATGATTGTGTTACAAAAATTTCTTAATACACAAAATAAATTTGGAAAATTTTTTTTTAATTACACAAGGAATTGGGCAAAACGTATAATATAGGCTTCTAAATTTTACTAGTGTAGTGGGTTTTTTTTTAATTGGATGCGGTCGATAAACCAGGCAGCTACGGGTACGGAATATTCACGTTGGTAACCTAAAATTAAAAGCAATTTCTATATACTAGTGGGTGGTGGGTTTTAAGCTGTTCTCTTATGGTTATTCGCCCGCTGCTAAATTGTTGATCAGCAATAAGCGTCTAACATTTTAACTCATGCTAGTTGCTACTCAATGGATTTTTTTATATTTATTTATTTATTTATAGAACAATATGTGGGTATTTTTGCCAAATTTCCAATTGGGATGGGTATATTTCCAATTGGGATGGGTATATTTTCTTTTATATACATAAATACACAACTGATTTTTATATAATCCAGTCACATAAACCATAATATATACATAAAAAACAAAAATAACCTTCACGCTGTGTCTCGCACACAGCAGGATAGGCAGAGGGAACCTAGTGTTAAGACATTCCGTTCCCCATTTTCTGCCGAATTCTGGAGGCATTGCGTGTTGAGTTGCAGAACTCAACGCCGCGCTTTGCCTCGACACCAGAGCGAAGAAATGGAAATATAAATTTAAATAAATATTTCATCTCCTCGAGTGGGGATCGAACCCACAACCAGTCGGTTTTACGGTCAAAAACTAAAATAATAATATTTAATTATGACAAAACAAACGATCACAGTATAACATCCCAACATGCCGTTAGACCAACGACTCTAAAGATGAGCAATCCAGGCATTCAACTAGCATAAAGACTAAGAGGATAAATATTTTTTTTTACGAGGCGTTCAACAGTTACAAATGGTTTTGAGATTATTTCAAGAAATCATTTTTGGGAGAAAACACAGACTTTGAGAAAAACCTGAATGTATTTGTGTCGGTACGTGTCGGAAGAGTCCGGGTGTGTTAATAACACTTTCGTCAGCATTCAAGTAGCTCGTCTGTACAAAAGAAATTATATTCAAAAATATTTTTTCTTTTTTTGTTTCAGTTTCACGCTGTATCCCGCATATAGCAGGGTAGGCAGAGGGGACCTAGTGTTAAGTCGGTTCCCAATTTTCCGCTGAATTTTCGAGGTTTTACGTAAAATAGCGGAATTTAACGCTGCGCTTTAGGTTAGGTTGATGAATTTAAATATATTTGATTAATTTAGAGAAAATTATTAAAAAAAAATAATGAAAATTTAGTTAATGTTGTTACATCACACATCAAGCAACACATCTATTTATCTAATGTTGGCAACTGGTTGATACATAAAACACAATGAGATGATAATATAGTAAAAAATAAAATGAGTATAATTTCAAAAAAAATTCTTAACATTATTTAGCCTATCATTAAACAAAATTGAAGGTAACTGGAAATAAAATAACACATATTATAATTGTAAATTAGTTATTAATGTAATTATTGAATTAATAGCCCTACTGAACTGGTTTTTACATGTGGTTGTATTCTCAACGTACCTTCTTCTTGGACATCTAGAGAGTCCTTTCTTTCAGACTTCTCATCATCATCAGATTCAGGATCTATAATAATGTCTGGTTCAGTCATTATGAGCTCTGGGGGAGCACAGTTGGGCCCCGATGATTGGTCTGTAAAAAAAATATATTATAATCATAATTAGGCCATATCAGAGCGCCGGGACACAAGAGTGCGACTGTAAGTGCGATGATTGTGGGTTGAATTCCTATTCGGGTGAATAAATATTTTCATTATCTTACTGGTAAAAAGGCAAAGCGCCAATTTCCGGGAATCAACACGCAGTGCCTCAAGAATTCGGAGGAAAGAGCGGAAGTGTTATAATGGGGAACGGGTGTCTTGACACTAGGACCTCAGGTTCCCTCTGCCTACCTTGGTATATGCGGGACGCAGCGTGAAGCTAAAAACAGAAGATAATTGAGTACTTAATAAGTATATTTTAAAAATTTAATTTCGTAATATTGTATTAAAATATTAAGTAATTGAATGTATCAATGTCATGTCCACACATTAAATATAAATTATATTTAATTAAATGATATAAATCGTAATTTTACATAATATGTAGACGTCACTTAATGCAATAAATACATTTAAAATATCATTTATATGTTGATAAAAATAAGAAGAAATAATTCTTATACAAAAAAAAAAACAAAAATATAATCTGTAAATACATAAGTAAATATAGCAGTGCATAAGATACTCTTTAGAGGAAGTTGATGATGGATTCACTACTATATACTTTTTTATTTAATTTAGTATAATGTTCTCCTTAATCTAGATAAATATATATAGTTAGATATAATATGCGTCATGAGGGTATTTTGTATATTTGATTTATATGAAGAAACAGTTTAAGTATTTACTTGAAAAAAAAAGATGACCGACTCATCAACTATATGTTTTCCTCTTACCACCGGTTTAGTATGCGTCATGTATTCCTGAGACTAGTCGTAGCGCGGAGGTGGGAGATCATCAAATCTGGGAAAATGCGATAGTTGCGCCACTCAAAACATATTGGATCCAGAATTCGGAGAAAAGTGGGAAACGGAGTCTCTTAACACTAGTTTCTCTCTGCCTACACAGGCAGGAGACAGAGTAAAGCTAAAAAAATGTGTATACGAACAGTATACATTAAATAGTAAATATTTTTGCTGTTTAAAGAGGCCAGTCATGGCGCAGGGGCACAAAGTGTGACTGTAAAACCGACTGGTTGTGGGTTCGATGTTTTTTTAAATTCTTATTTAAAACAAAATTAATATTTATTTAAATTTAGATTACGATTATTAAAGGTAATTGTTAATTTACGCTTTTAGATCATACTGATATAGTAATACAACATACAACACGCGGCCACGGCTCTACTTCCGCGTTTCGTACATCTCGATCGTAACGTTCACGCAATCTGGGTGTATTTCATTCGTGTCTTTTCGAAATACAATAATTATTTCTGTTACAAATATTATTACATAAATGTGAAGTTTCTTTAGTAATTTAAATGGATTTCAGTTTATATACATGTGATTTACATGTGTATAAAATAATATTATACTGCCTTATGCTGATATTGTATATTTACCGAGCTATACATATGAGACCAGTCGTGGCGCAGTGGCACAAAGTGTGACTGTAAAACCGACTGGTTGTGGGTTCGGTCCCCACTCGAGGAAGTGAAATATTTACTTAAATATATATTTCTATTTTTTCGCTCTGGTGTCGAATACAAGCACGGCGTTGAGTTCTGCCACTTAATACGCAATGCCATCAAAATTCGATAGTAAGTGGGGAACGGAGTGTCTTAACACGAGGTTCCCTCTGCCTACCCTGCAGTGTGCGGGATACAGCGTGAAGCTGATTAATTACCGAGCTATAACTGTAACATTTTTAATTGAACTTTGTTTATTAAATGAAAAACTTGGTATTAATATAATATGAAGATATAAAATTCAATTATTCATATAAGGTACACATTGCATTTATAACGTTTAAATATTATGAAAATGTATTTAAAGCAAAGTGTATGCTATTAATGTATATCAAAAATAATAAATCGGATTAAGAACCACGACTAAAGAATGAATGAAAAAAATATTTCAAAATATACAATATAAATTTATTTGTGATTAAGTAGAGCAGAAAGATAATAAAATAAAAAGCAACATGACTGTTATTCATCGTAATATCCTTTAACTTTTTAATTACTTTTAGCACATTTTAAAATTTAAAAATATACAAGGAGAATGTGTAGGTTACTGGCCGCATTTGTATGTTTTTCTTTCATTTAAGACTTTTGGCGGAATGTCAACAATGTTATTTAAAAATGGAATAAGGCCTAACGCGTCCTTCCAGACGTACAAGTTTCCACATTATAATTTAGCATGTAACAAAGGAATAATATTTCTATATATACATTTAAATTCAATACTCAATACACATAAAAAATTGCCTTATTTATATGATATTATGAGGCCAGTCGTGGTGCAGGGGCACATAGTGTGACTGTAAAAACGACTGGTTGTGGGCTCGATCCCCACTCGAGAAAATAAAATATTTATTTACATTTATATTTTCATTTAGTTCCGCCACTCAACACGCAATGCCTCCAGTAGTCGGCGGAAAGTGGGGAACGGAGTGTCTTAATATTAGGTTCCCTCTGCCTACCCTGCTTTGTGCGGGATACAGCGTGAAACTGTTATTTATAATATCATCATGACACAAGTAGTTTAATATAGAGTACTTACGTACAAAGTGTTTTTCTTTGATATTTACATATATATGTATATATATTAGCAAGCTAAGAGGATGAATCGAATTCATCAAAATTTATATTTATAAATAAATAAATTAGTAATGACATATAATTTTTCAAACTGACAGAAAAGTCCTGTAAGTATTCTTTTAAACAACGCACAAGATAAAAATTGTCGCTAAGCTAATTAACCAATGTCTGACGATTAAGGAACTGACATTAGAGGCCGTCAATCTCTCCGCAAAAGTGTTTTTGATGTTCTTTGTCTTTTTTTTTTAATTAAGCTTACAGACAAATATTTTGTTGTCTAACTACACATAAATTTAATAATTAAACACATTTTAGAATACAATTGATTCAAGTAAAATTTTTATTTTTATTTCAATTGCAAAATAATGGAATAGGTATACATATATATTTTAGTTAATATAATAAACTTGATTGACAAAGAGCTAGTAGTCTTTACAAGCAATTGAAATAGCTTCAGTTACTTAGTCCTTCATTGCCATACATGCGAAAATATTGAAATTTAACCACATCGGGTATGTATGTATTTTAAAAGAACTATTCTTACTATTTTAATGTCAGTTCACTTTCATCGTTGCCCTGATATCTCCTTAAACTTATTGGGATATTGTATATTACTTAAGGATATATCCCGCGTATAGCACAGTAGGCAGAGGGAATCTAGTTTGCAGACACTCCATTCGTTCCTTTCCGCCGAATATTTGCGAAGCTTTGTGTGTTGAGTGGCGGAACGCAACGCCGCGTTTGTCTTGGTACCAGAACGAAGTAATGAAAAATAATAATTTATTCTCCCAAATGGGAATCAGACCCACAACCGTAGTGTTTACAGTTCCACGTTCGTGCCCCTGTGCTACGATAGACGATCCATAGTATTTTCAATACTTATAACAATGCAATTTGAAAAAAGATTGCATTTAAGTGGCATTTTAGGTTGTGTAAATGACGTTTGTTTCCTACTTACCACGGTCCTGACTTGCCACACACGGCGATGTCTCTTGGCATTTCGTTACACATTTCTTATGACAGCACAGACCGCAATTCCGACATTGCATTGCGTCTTTGAGCCATATCTAAGAAAAAAATAATTTTATTATCACTTCTTATTCATATTATAAATATGAAAGTTTGTGAGGATGAACGTTTGTTCCACGTTCACGCAAAAACTACTAAAGGGATTTAGATGAAATAAATCAGCTTCACGCTGTATCCCGCATACAGCAGGGTAGGGAACCTAGTGTTAAGACACTCCGTTCCCCACTTTCTGCCGAATTCTGGAGGCATTGCGTATTGAGTGGATTTAGATGAAACTTTAGAGTAATATATCTTATCATATCACATCACAATAACACATGCTACAATTTATGTCATGATTTTGTTTAGTTTATCTATCTAGCATGTAACAAACGGTAAACAGGCAAGGCAGGCAAAGCTGCGTTTGTGTCGCTAGTACTTTATAAGATTACTTTATAATAGTAGATTTTTATATAGTGTAATTTATCTATTATTAGACAGTATCGCATTATTCAGAATCAGTATTTAGCTGAAGTTTTGAGTTATGGGGAGCCTCGGTTAAAATACGCTCCTCCCACCTCCAGTGCTATGTAGCGTAGGAAAGGTGTATTTAGTTATATGTATATCTTGTTATTGTTATTGAGGCCAGTCGTGGCGCAGCGGCACGAAGTGTGACTGTAAAACCGACTGATTGTAGGTTCGATCCCCACCCGAGGAGATGAAATATTTACTTAAATTTATATTTCCATTTTCTTCGCTCTGGTGTCGAGGTTAAGCACGGCATTGAGTTCTGCCACTCAACAAGCAATACCTCCAGAATTCGGCCGAAAGTGGGGAACGGAGTGTCTTAACACTAGGTTCCCTCTGCCTACCCTGCTGGGTGCGGGATACAACGTGAAACTTATTTAAGGTGTATTTAGTGATATGTATATCTTGTTATTATATTTACCTCTCTGTACATTGTACATTATATATTGAAATAAAAAAAATCATATGTTGTTGTTGTAAAAATTGCGTCGTACCTTTTTGTTGCAGAAATCACATTGAGTGGATCTATGAAAATGTGTGCGAACAAAATCATGAACTGTTCTTGCTGGTTGAGTGGGGCCTCGTGGTGGCACCGACCCTCGGGTAGATGGTCGCGGCGTCCTAACGCTGCCAGCGTCTTCCCACTCCCACCAAACAAGCGCATCACCAAAACACAGACACGGCTCGAACCCAGCGTGAGACGCTAGTTTATGGGTCTTACTAAAAAAAAATAATTAGCATCTGTTATGTAGTGTAAACAAATTTAAATAAAAAAGGCTTTAGTGAGTGTAAAATGTCACCTAAATTTAATATCAACATCTGGTGGTAAGAACTGGTACCGCTTCATATTATGAGGAACGGTAGAATCTTGACATTCGCTCAGCAATGCCGCCAGCGGTATATTTAAATATCCTAACAACACCTCCTCTTTCTCCCCAGGCACCGTTGCCCATACATTTATATTCAGGTACTTATGATTTTCATTTAATTTAAATTCGGTTTCTTCGTCAAACGGTATAATTGGCCTAATTTGTACACATTTGGTCCAAAACATTTGACATATCTCCACATGCTCAGTCTGTCTCGGTCCACCCGTTTCGTATAATTCTTCTTCTTCTAAAGTATTTTCAGCCTTTTCTGTTATTCTGCACTCGGTTGAGTCAGTTCTTATCATAGGTATATCTGGATGTTTCACTGTTTTATTAGTAGTGGTTGCTTGTCGTAATGGTGTGCTTGCACCTGAAGCAGGTGGTGTACTTCCCGCAGAGCTATCTGAGGATTTATTTTCCACTGAACATCTACGTTTGCGTAATCCATAATTTGCGGGTCCTACTTCTGATGCTTTCGATATTTGACGAAGGGAATCGACTTTTTGTTTAGTATGGCTTTCGGTATCATTTTGCTGTTCTGGCGATTTTGAAGGCGAATCAGATTCCTGAAAATATCGAAAAATAAATGTTTTCATTCTTTTTTGATTAAAATTAAATATGTACTTTTAATTTTAACTAGTTACAGTTAAATTGTTCTTTGATACAGCTGAGCGCATCCCTTGCAGTCGAACTCCTTCCATGACCTCAGAAACTCGTCTGAAGGAGAAGTTTGTTCGTAGTCGTTTTGGCTCGTCCTCCCTTCGAGCGGAACCTCCAGCACCACCTCGTCTTACACGTACTGTGACTGCACGACGCTCTACATTACGTAGCAGCTTACCAACCTGATGACAGTCAAATATTATTTAGTTCCTGAAATAACAAATTAAATAAAATAAAAAATAAATTAGCTTCACGCTGTATCCCGCACACAGCAGGGTAGGCAGAGGGAACCTAGTATTAAGACACTCCGTTCCCCACTTTCTGCCGAATTCTGGAGGCATTGCGTGTTGAGTGGCAGAACTCAACGCCGCGCTTAACCTCGACACCAGAGCGAAGAAATGGAAATATAAATTTAAGTAAATATTTCATCTCCTCGAGTGGGGATCGAACCCACAACCAGTCGGTTTTGCAGTCACACCTCGTGCCGCTGCGCCACGACCGGCCTCTAACAAATTATTATCTCAAAATATGCAATATGTAATTCGGAAGATTAATACACTAATAAATAATAATTAATAGTAAATACCTGAGCTACATTATTAACAGGCTTATTATCAATTGCAAGCACTACATCATCACGTCGCAGATCAGCTCGATAAGCAGGAGACATTGGTACAACCGTGTCTACTAATACCGCACCCACTCCTTGACAGCACACAAGCCCTAGGGGTCCGGATACCGCTGGCAGCACTACATCCAGAACTAAAATACCACGACGAAGTGACACCTGAATACAAAAATATAGCACAGTCAAATAGCTGTTTATTATATGTATAGTTTCACTAATTTTATAAGAAAAATTCCCTTAAAATTATCTACAATTCACCAATAAATAAAAACAAAAGGAACAATATATTTACCCATCCATGAGAGTCTACAGCCAGAGCAGCTCGCACACTTCCGTTGATACCAGTGTAGTGGAGACGTGTCACTTCAACCAGTCGTACAGTGAGACGGCCGTGTGGTGTCGGTCCATCTTCTCCGTCGGCGCTGCCTGGTTCAGACTTGGGGAAAAATGGCTTGTACCTGTAATGTGATGTTAAACATTATATAATAATTATAATATAACTATTTTTAAATGGTTTTTTGGTGCTTTCCATGATATTTTTTTTAGCTAAGAAAGTGAATTTATCTGTTTTCTTGTGATTAATATTAGATAATATTAAAAAAAAAAAATTAAATCAGCTTCACGCTGTATCCCGCACACAGCAGGGTAGGCAGAGGGAACCTAGTGTTAAGACACTCCGTTCCCCACTTTCTGCCGAATTCTGGAGGCATTGCGTGTTGAGGGGCAGAACTCAACGCCGCGCTTAACCTCGACACCAGAGCGAAGAAATGGAAATATAAATTTAAGTAAATATTTCATCTCCTCGAGTGAAGATCGAACCCACAACCTCGAGTGAAGATCGAACCCACAACCAGTCTATTTTGCAGTCACACCTCGTGCCGCTGCGCCACGACCGGCCTCAATATTACTTTTGAGTATTTTGTAAAAATATATTAATTTCATTAATTGAGTTTTGTTGTTGGAAACATAACGATTTTACAGTACTAAATTGACTATTTTCTTCCTGAGGGAACCATTCGCATAAGTTCAGAACCTCAGGACAGCGGCCATAACCAGTTGACCGTATTGTAATATATTTACATTTACCTGATCTTATAATTAGGAAGAGTATGTCTTTGAGCTATAGCTCGTCGGATATGGGACGCCACTAACGCCGCCAGACGTGGCTTCAGTTGCCTCCCTTGAAACCGTCCCCGCACCCGCAGTTCCAGGCGAGGAGGTACTTCGAATGCAATTGCCCAGTGTGTGTAGGGGTTACGTCGAAACATTATACGCACGTTGCCGCTAATACTTTCCACTGAAAAATAAATATTCATTTTTGCTTAGTAAATTATAAGTTTCTTTATTGATTTAATAAAAAAATATTGAGACCTTTGACATATATAATCTTATCTGGATTGTAGGTAATGCAATAGTTATGGATAGGGAACCTAGTTTTAGGCCACTCCGTTCCCTTTTTTCCGTGGAATATTTCAAGACATTGCGTGCTGATCGACGGAACTCACCGCTGCACTTTGCCTTTTTACTATAGCGAGGAAATGAAAAGATTAAATGCAACCATATTATTTTTTGTGCCACTACGACCTCAACCTTATTTACTTTACGCACCTGTAATAGAAATATTTGCTATCTTTCCTAACAGCATGACAGCATCAACTTCTATTCTAAAGCTGCCGTCGTACTGAAGGTCGCACTTCAGGTCTAGAGAGCGCAGCCTTGCCCCGTCATCTTCTAGCTCTCCGTTCACGAGGCGTAAATTTGTAATACTAGGAAACTCTGTGCCCACCTCTAATGATCGGAGCTGTTAAACAATACAAAATGGACAAATAATATTAATCCAATTAAATAATTATAATCATAATAAATATAATTAGCTTCACGTTGTTCCCTCATATTGCAGGATAGGCAGAGAGTACCTAGGGTTAAGACATTTCCCACTTCCCGTAGAATTTTTCGAGACATTGCGTGTTTAGAGGCGGAACTCAATGCCGCGCGTTCGTGCCAGAGCAAAAAAAAAATAAGCTATTAATAAACATAATTCATTCCACTGAACAAATATTTAATTTCCTCGAGTGGGAATCGATCGTTCAACCATCGCGTTACAGCAACACGTTTGTGCCCTTGCACTACGACGGGCTTGTCCAATTATTAGATATCTATAACTAAATAAATTACTTTTGTTAGACTTTTTAAGAACATAGGTTCGACTATAAAATTATATTTTAAAATAATAAAAGCACAAATAATAATAAATAGAAGCCAGTCATTGGCCAGTTTTTCATTTTATCTCGAGGCAAAGCGCGGCGTTGAATTCTGCCACTTAACACGCAAAGTGGAAAACCGAGTGTCTTAGCACTAGATTCCCTCTGCCTATCCTGTCGATTGCGGGATACAGCGTGAAGCTGATACAGATATAGAATACTATTTAATGTATTTAATGACTGCCTCAATCTAGTCAAGATAACTTACACAATTTTATATAAATATGACACTATCTTATGAATCAACAAAGGACTTACGTAAATCAATATTATTGCATTATTATATATCCTCGATAAGTACCAGATACAAATATATTAGATTATTTCTGATTTATAATGTAATCACTAAAATTGTAATTATTATTTGTAATGTATGTATATAGAACTGATTTTATTTTTCTGGGTTATGAAGTAAACGTCTTACTAATAGTCATATTATGGTTACCTGGTTTACGTAAAAGTCTTTTTCTTTACACCTTTGCGCTTTATTCTGCATGTAGCAGGAGATAGTGTCAAAACTCTGCATTCATTTTAACCGAATTTGGGAAATTGCGTGTTATTTTGCTCTACTCAACGCCTCTCTTTGTCTTGTGAGAACGGAAAAATTACAATAAATATAACAAAATAATTTCCTCAAGTAAGGATCAAACCCACAACCACAACTTTTTCCAATCAGGCGTTATTCCATTGAGCCACCGAGGCCTCGTAATTTTCTATAATACTCAATTTTCTTTTATATTATTTATATAAATGACATACCGTAAGAGATTCAAAAATCTTCCCGGAAGATGTTTTAGCTAGTAATTCAGCTAATTCGTTGGCCATACGCCTGCGTAGCCACCGCGTGTCTGCAGTGCTCTGCTGGAAGATGAACTGCAGCATCGCGTTGAGGGCCCCCTCGGGAGTGCTCCCTGCACCGCGTGTGAGCTCATTTAAAATTTCCTGCAATGAAATATAATATTATTATTGAATAGTTGCGGCCTAGGATTAAGTTGCGTGGGTTCGATTCCCACTTGAGTAAATAAAATATTTAATATTTTCATTTTTTCGCTCTGGTGTCGAGGCAAAGCGCGGCGTTGAGTTCCGCCACTCAACACACAATGCTTCTAAAATTCGGCGGATAGTGGAGAACGGAGTGTCTTAACACTAGGTTCCCATTGTCTACCTTGCTGTATGTGGGAAGCAGCGTGAAGCTAATAAAAATACGAAAAGTTATTAAAACGTATGATTAATGTATGTTATTAACTCATATTCATATATGAGTTTATAATTCAGTCAGTGGAATGTTTCTCAATACTTACGTTAATTTGATATTGAGACTTATTTTATGCTTTTTCTGCCTACTTCTCTATATGTAAGATTGATAGCTTTAGTAATTATACTTAAAACAAAATGTATAATAGATTGCCTTCCCCAGATATGCAGTAAAAAAACATTTTTTAATAAAGAATATATTATTTCCGTCCAAATACAGTATTTTATTGTTGTTATAAACACTGTCTTCTTTATTTCTTACGCGTCTTAGTCTTTTCTAAAACATTTTCAATTAATACACTAGACAATAAAATAATCTACTAATATTTTTAAACATTTTTAAAGTGTTATTCCACACTTAGGAAAGAAGAATACTTATTTAGAAAACGTATAAAAATTTGAACGCAGCGGGACTCGCCAGCGGCCAGGAGGCGCGGGTTCGAGTCCCGCTGCGTTCAAATTTTTATACGTTTTCTAAATAAGTAATCTACTAATTTGTAGTTAAATAAAAATGTGATATATTTAAGTTTCTGAAATATGAATTTAACAGTACCAGTAACGATATACTAAAAAAAATAACTAAATATAAAATTTATTTTATTTTCACATTTCGTTTTTAGGTCAATCGATTTTAGAGAGATTCAATATGAGAAAATAAATAAATTTTAAACTAGCGAACTCTGGGCTTATTGTTTTCCCAAAATCAAAAGATTAGAAAACTAATAGCATCCACAAACACAATTGTAGAGCAGAAAAAAAATATTTTTCTTTGCTAAAGGACAAGTTTGCCTACTAATATAAAAAGAGGCCATTGAAAAATAACGTGGAATTACTCAGATTACCTTTGTTTAAACATCAAACGATCCCTCGTTTTCCCTTACACTTTACGGTCACGAGAAATGGGGTGGCACAAATAAATGTTGTTTTAGGGTACAAAAGAAAACTTTTAATTAAGTAAATATAAAATTTCATACAACGTTTAAATTTGTTAACGTATTTGATCTTATAAATAGGTTCTAAATTTTGAGAAAATATTTCGATTGTTTTTATACAAAGCTTCTATTTACACAACAATTTAATATTTACTGTGTGCAGCAGCGTTTCCAGATTTACATTGAGGAAAAGCAGATTTTTAAACGTTTTAATTAAAAAAATAGAATTCTATCGCCAAAAGCGGAAATAGAAGCAATATAAATAACAGTACTTTTTATGGTGTGATAAAAAATAACAGTATTTATTTATTGTGTGAAATTCTTAATGGTAAAACGTCACTATTACTATGTACCAAAGGCAGTCAAGTCTTCCGACTCCATATCTCTAAAACTGTTACTAAGTAATTAAAAAAATAAAGTAATCAAAAAAGATTTCTCATAGTGCGCGGAAGATATCTAATTTTGGCCTATAAAATCGAGATGTCTGGCAACACTGGTGTGTTCCTATATTTTAAAGTTAAGGTAACATCTATTCTTAAACCCATAGTGAAATCAAAAAAGAAATATTTTAAAAGATTTTTTCTCAAAGTACAAGTCTTTAAGGGATAAAGTTTTTGTGAAAAGCAATATTGATTTTGTTGTTAAAAGTGATATATGTAATAAAACAATACTTAATTAACATATATTTATGAAATAAAATTATTATTCTATAAAATTTTCAAACAAAAAAAATATTATAATCCACTCATAATAAAACGGCCTTTTCAATGAAGAAATATTTCAAAGCGTAAATGCCGTGCACTCGGTGCAAATTGCACGCTATTGCCCGCAGTCGATCCGCAATACTGCAGGCCGAAACTACAAGTGGTAATGAAATGCTTTTCGTTTGTTATTCAAATTAAAAAAATAGCTTCACACTGTATCCCGCACACAGCAGGGTAGGCAGAAGGAACCTAGTGTTAATACACTCCGTTCCTCACTTTCTGCCGAATTCTGGAGGCATTGCGTGTTGAGTGGCAGAACTCAACGCCGCGCTTAACCTCGACACCAGAGCGAAGAAATGGAAATATAAATTTAAGTAAATATTTCATCTTTTCGAGTGGGGATCGAACCCACAACCAGTCGATTTTGCAGTCACACCTCGTGCCGCTGCGCCACGACCGGCCTCAATTTGTTATTCAAGGGACAAAATAGACTTAAATTATTATTTAAGCTATGAAAACCGAAACTTACATATTTTTTTTATTTTTAAATATAAATATGTAACATATTGTTTGCTAGACGAGTGGAACTTAGGGAGTCCCTTCTTGACTTTTTTTTTAAATTTTATATGGTAATAAACGTCGACACCAGAATATACCACCAGGATATTATAAAAACAAATATTTTTTAATCCACCATAGTAGTTTTTGTTAAGAAATAATCGAATTACGATACGATAGCGTCAAATGATTGAAATTAAAAAATAAATGTGTGTGTTTAACCTCTACACCCACCCAGTAATATATGTCAAGAAAATAAATTATAAACTTTACGTCCCTTTTATGTGGACATAAAACAAGCAAGTGACTATAAAAACTAGAATCCAATATATAAAGCTAGTTTCCTTAGATGTACTTACGTCGGGTACCGCAATATCTCTACCGTCCCTAGAGTATGACATATTCAATATCGAAGTTCAATTATTGTAATGGAAATGTACAATATCATATTTCATATAACCTACGTGTGTGGTGGCAAAATTATTTGTGAAACAGTTGGGGAAAATATATATAATACATATAATGAAATAATTATTGATGGTCAGTCGTGGCTCAGAGGCACAAAGTGTGATTGTAAAATCGACTGGTTGTGGGTTCGATCTCCACCCTAGGAAGTATTTATTTACATTTATATTTCGCTCTGGTGTCGAGGCAAAGCGTGGCGTTGAGCGTCATTCAACACGCAATGCCAGAATTCGGCGGAATGTGAGAAAAAGAGTGTCTTAACATTAGGTTCCCTTTGCTTACCCTGCAGTGTGCGGAAAACAGCGTGAAGCTGATAAAAAAATCAGGTAAGGTCGTCTCTATTTGTCAATTACGTTATAGTGAAGAAGTTATAGTGTCAGTTACGTTATATTTCTTTACGTATGAAAGTGAAAAAGTCTAAGGGCCAGTTTCACCATTGGCTGGCAAAGTCCCGGACAGCCTTATCTGCCAGACAAGCTATAATTTTTGGTTTGACACATGCATTTAATTTTTACATACTTATTTGTAAATTAAAAATGTAACAAATTGTATGAATTGTTACCTATTGTCGTCGATTAATGAGAAAATTATTCTTGAAAATATAAGAAACAGCTATTTTATAATTCATCCTTCATCTGTAAGATAGCATTAATTATTAGATTACTAGCTGAAACTTTATTCGTAACTGGTGAAACTGGCCCTAAGTCTAATAAAAAGTTAAAAAAGGCAGATGAAAACTCATGTTAAGACACTTCCTTCTCTACCTCCCGCTCAATTTACGAAATATTTCAAAATGACCGACTCAACACCGCCTTTTGATAGCGAATGTCAACACTGCGCTTTAGTGACGAATGTAGACAGATATAGTTCCTTAAATAAAATTGACAGAGTTGCCATGGTCAAGAATAATATATATGCTATTAATATATAAATTATCATTTTGTATATTACTAATCAAAATATAAAATTATATCGTTTATCAAATTGCAATCTAAATTTGAAGCTACGCCGCAATGAAAAAAATTGCAAAATTTTTTTTTTTAATTGAATTATTATAATAATTGATGAATAAAAGAATTTAATTGTTTCTTTTATTATTAATATAGTCTTGTATAGTTTTAATTATTTCCTTTTTTTATTAAATTAAAAAAAATGTGTATAAATATAACAATTTAACTAATTGGTCTTATTACATAAAAAAAAACTTAATAAATTGCAGACAGCTTAAGTTACATTTTTAATTTAATTTGTGTTACAAATAAAACTCACCGGCGGTAAAGTAACAGGAATGCTGAACTCTTCTTCTACAGGTGGTTTTTTTTCAAAAGGGCGGACGAAGTATAGCAGTAGTGCTAGCGGTACAGCGAGTGCAGAGGCCGCTCCGAAGAGAGCTGCCAGTAACAACCAGGTCCAATCCGGCATGATTTTTTATTTAATTATCTGAAAATATGCGATTGAATAAAACATTTTGAGTTATTTATTATACATCGTTAGTTATTGATTTTACTTATAATTGAGTTTTCTTTCTCATGCTTATTCTCCTTCAACTGATAGCTCAATGCAAAATCACAACCGTCTCTACTTTCCTAAGCAAATTTGTGTGTTGAGTTGCGGACCACAATTTTCTTCTTAGAAATACTTCTGTTTTGGAATATTTTTTTATAAATAAACATTTCTTCTTTATTTTTTTCAGCTTCCTGTTCCCGTATGTAGCAAGGTAGAGCGAGAGGAAGCTTAGTGTTAAGACACCGCTCCCCACTTTCCACCGAATTATGAGAGCATTGCGTATTGAGTAGCGGAACATTTTATTTACTTGAATGGTAATCGAACCCACAATACAACGGTCACATGCTTGCGCTCTTGTCTCAAAAAAAATCATAGAAATTGTACATCTTCTAAATAATATTATATTTTTAATAATAATATACACAACAGTTGATAAATAAAATTAATAATATCTCATCTTTCAATTATGAGAAAACTAAAGTTATAATTATTTTAATCAGATTATTATTATTTCAAATTTAAAATTTTAAGACCGGTTCAGTTACCATATTCATCAAAACTGCATCACAACAGCTTATTGCAAACTTATTTTTTTGTATGTGTGTGTTATACAACTTATACAATACGTATAATGAAAAAGTTTCTTTACGAGACAAACAACTCTGTTTGTTTCATATATCTGTGTCAACAACGATCGATATTCGATAAAACTTGGTTAAAATTAATGATTCTATATTTCTATGACACTTCATAAATCTTAAAATTTAATTAAGGTCTTAATATAAAACTGAAGTTCTTGTTATATAAGTCTATGAAACATATTTACATTGAATTAGTTTTCAAATATGGAATTTATTTCTCTAAATATAGACAAGATATTGGAAATAGGATATACACTGTAGATTATACTAAAAGTTATTCATCGTCAATAATAAAAATAAAAAATTTATAATATTATTTATTAAAGTAGTTATATATTCTTTTATTATAATAACAAATTACATTTTTTTTTTGGTAAAACTGTATAAAGAGAGACATATCTAATTATATGTTTATTAGCAAAGTTTGACGTTATGCTCTTAATTTTTATTTACTACTATTATCTGTTCAAGTAGTTTAAGTACATCTATTTAACGTATAACCTAAACCTTATATTTCTGTATAAAATTTTTAACAACATTATTGACATCTTAAACTTTTTAAATTTAAGATACCATATAGGATACCCCGGCACCCTATTCCCATGTTTCAGCCCCGTACCACGTATTTGGTAAAAATTCGCCAATACCTCGTATGTGTAGCACATTTAATACATGAACTAATGAACCTAAAGATATTTTCTCCCTAAAACACTGCCAGTTTCATGCACTTTTGATTGATAAAATTCCCATTTTTTTTCTTAAATTCTCTACTGAAAACCACATTAGTTTTAAATGATAAATATATACGAGTATATCTTATACATAGATTTGGTGCATGTTGTACACGCCTGTAATTGGCATACATATTGGTGTTTAGGACTTAGATGCTTAAGATTTGTTTGTGAATGTTGTATATGTTATGCTGTTGTTGTGTCTAAATAAATAAATAAAATAAAAAAAACTTGTAATTCTGCAAAATTGACAGTACATCCATACATCTTATAAATAAAAAAAAATTTAATCAGCTTCACGCTGTATCCCGCACACAGCAGAGGGAACCTAGTGTTAAGACACTCTGTTCCCCACTTTCTGCCGAATTCTTGAAGGCATTGCGTGTTGCAGAATTCAACGCCGTGCTTTGCCTCGACACCAGAGCGAAGAAATGGCAGTATAAATTAAAGTAAATATTTCATCACCTTGAGTCAACCCACAACCAGTCGATTTTACAGTCACACTTTGTGCCCCTGCGCCACGATTGGCCTCATACATATTATAAACATCTAAATTACAGATTTTAGTTGATTTAATCAAACCAAGCTGACAATATAGGAAATATAAAGTCCCTTCCAATCTAATGCGCAATCGTGAATACTTATATATTATATGTATTAAATCTACGTGACCTGAAAGATATCGTCATCAAGTTTTTTCAGTCCAATGAACCGAATACTTCCCCGCGTTTCCCATAGAGATCCAGCTTTGAGATCGGAAACCACAATCAATGTTGATTATAATGTACGTTCTAGTTACCTGTGATATATTTTAAATTGACAGAAAAAAAATCGTTTTTCGAAAAATCTGATGTCCATTTAAATTGTAACTGTTAATAATATAGATGTTATATTAGGATGTAAGCATTGCATTGTTCAACACTTAACGAATTATTTAAAAAAAAACCTACTGTCATGAAATGTATTACATTTTCAAATCCAACTTTGATTTTTATTATTCACAGGTATTAGTCGTAATCGGGAACCTAATTTAATTTGTCCTTGTTTATTCATATTAAGTTTTTTTGGTGAAATTATGGAACGAGCTACCCCGGTTCATCAGACAGTCGACATCAGCTAATATCTTTAAGCGTCGTCTTAAAGNAGTGATAAGGCCGCCTTTGCACTGTATTAAAATTATAAATGTTATTGTATTTATGTTTTATCTTTGTGCAATAAAGTATTTTTGATTTGATTTGATTTGATTTTTTTTAAAGATTTTAGTTAGTGTGGTCTTAGAACAGGTTGGTCGTCTTGGGTATACTTTAATATGAAACCCAATTGGAAAATAATAAATTACAAGTTATTACACGCTGAAGTTGTTTACAGGTCTCCCTTGCCATCCCAGCCTTCCTCCCCTCAATATCAGGGGACTCTGGCTCCAAATAAAGGATGGTACCGACAGAATTGGTTAAAAGAAAATTCTCGCGATACAAACTAAATATGCATGAATGTAAATGAATGAATCCGATATAAAGTGTTTCAAAATAGAATTAACGTCGTAATTCATAGAAATACGCAAAAAATCGTCATACTTACATAAAAATAATATGTATGTATACATACAACAACAACAACAAGATTTTTTTATCCTTTTCTTCAGACAATTCTATTAATTTAAAAGTATTTTACTTTAATTATCAATTTTAATTTTATTATATTTAGATTCTAAAGTGGGGGCGGTGAGCGTCTATTATTAGAAAGATAACTTTGTTTCTCTCCCATTGTACGGACGACATCATGTCACGATGGTAATGCAATAGGGACCTACTCGTAAAGTCTGAAACAGTTCCCTTGCTCTATACACCATTTACTAGCTATAAATAAATTTATTTATTTTATAGTAAATACTTATAAGTATATATTCTTTTAATATTAATTAGATGAGAATCGTGGTACAGGGGCACAAAGAGTGTGATTGTAACGCGAAGGCTGTGGGGTCGGTCCCCACTCGAAGGAATGAATTATTATTTATTAATATTTTGATTTCTTCCGTCTGGCACCAAGGCAAAAGCTCAGCGCTGAGTTTTGCCATTCAACACGCAATGTCTCGAAAAATTTGGCAAAAATTGAAGAACGGAGTGTTAATGTTGTAACTTAACACTAGTTTCCCTCTGCCTACCTCGCTGTATGGGGGATACCTGGCGTGAATCTGATTTAATAAAATTCAATTTAAAATTCAAATTTAAATTCCAATAGTCCCAATCTTTTTCCTGGGAACATTCATTGGTACTCTTGGTGACCTTTGTCCGGTCGGGTTAGGTAAAGGTCGGGTTAGCCGTCGTGTTCTACCTATCAGAAGGTTATCTATGATGTGATATAGTATAGAATTGAAGGGTTTTTTTACTTATTTAAAGGTAGGTAGGTAGTAGGTAAGTATTTTTATTTGTTGGATAGTCTATTTATCAAAGAAAATACTTTACCAGTGGCCAGTCGTGGCGCAGCGGCACGAAGTGTGACTGTAAAACCGACTGGTTGTGGGTTCAATCCCCACTCGAGAAGAGGAAATATTTACTTAAATTTATATTTCCAATTTTTCGCTCTGGTGTCGAGGCTAAGCGCGGCGTTGAGTTCTGCCACTCAACACGCAATGCCTCCAGAATTCAGCAGAAAGTGGGGAACGGAATATCTTAACATTAGGTTCCCTCTGCCTACCCTGCTGTGTGCGGGATACAGCGTGAAGCTGATTTGAATACTTTAATTTGCATTACGTTGTCATAGCTCATTATTTTCATTTGATCATGGTGGCGAAGCCCCAGGGAACGGTTAGTGTCTCTCAATAGACTGAAGTGTAGAAAAAGTAAGGCGGCTATACTCTAAGCGTTAATAAAAGCTTGGTGTTAGGTTAGGTTAGTATTATAAAACTAATGTTTTTGCTGCTGTAATAGGTTTTTATCATTTGTTAATTTATTTAGATAAATTTGTAATAACAAATTCCATGTTTCATCGCTGAATGCCTAAGAAATTAATAAAATAAAGTAAATCCCACACACTGCAGGGTAGGGAATCTAATGTTAAGACACTCCGCTCCCCACTTTCTCCTGAATTCTGGAGGCATTGCGTGTTCAGTGGCAGAACTCAACGCCGCGCTTGTCCTCGACACCAGAGCAAAGAAATGGAAATATAAATTTTAGTAAATATGTCATCTCCTCGAGTGGGGATCGAACTCAAAACCAGTCGGTTTTACAGTCACATTTTGTGCCCCTGCGTCATGATTGGCCTCAACGATTCTTTAATGGACTGTTTGTTATGTGTTTTCAACTTATATTTCAAGACATAAACAAATCCAAATTATTAAAAGTATGGCTATAATCATAATCAATAATTTAAAATTTAGTTAATCAATAAATAAGAAAAGCAAGAAAAAAAATAAAATAAAAAATATTGCATGTTTCTATTGTAAAATGCTTGTTGTCTGTTGGATGCTTGACATAATGAGCGAGATTCACAAGTGTAAACAAATGTTGAGATACACTTCTTGGGCTTGGAACTGATGATAAATACGGGATTTTAAAGAAAATAATTCAAGAATTTTTTATATAATATAATAATTATGATAATGTATGCCTTAGAAATAACTATTGGGTTTATTTTTGATAAATTAAATTATAATACTATATTTTTTTCTTTTTAATTTTGCCAAATAGATATTTAATGAAAATCTAGGAGTAAGACTTTATTTATGAATTTAGTAATTATTTTAATAGTTTATTTATTGAGGTCAGTCGTGTCGCTAGCTTGTGACTGTAAAGGCGACAGGATTTGGGTTCGATTCCCACTTTAGGAAATGAAATATTTAACATTTTCCTTTCTTCGTTCTGGTATCGAGGCAAAGTTAACGCACAATGCCACCAGAATTAGACGGAAAGTGGGAAACGGAGTGTCTTAATATTAGGTTTCCCCTGCCTACCCCGCTGTGTGCGGAATACTGCGTGAGGCTAAGAAAATTTAATAGCATTGTGTGTTTTTAATAAAAACGGAAATCATTTTAGAACCTCAAGTTGATAATAATACAAAATCAACAAGATTTTCTTTATTGACACTCCAAATCTTTATAACCGGTTCTTAGTCAGCTGCTTGCGCTTAAGGTCGATATGTGAGGATATTCCTAGTGGGGATTAAATTGACAAATTTCGTTATAAACTAAAATAGATTTTAAATTTATGATATGGGATTGGGATGTAAGAAAGTTATTATTATAAGCACATTCTTTTATTAGTTTCTTTGTTTTTATAGTATTTTTTATTATTTTGATATAGATATTAAAACGGTATTGGCTATCGATTTTTATGTACTAAAGCAGGTAATATATATAACCGAAAGAGCTAGCTATAGCCATGTTAATTTGTTTCCATATTGTATATATTGTAGTTAATATGTCCTTGAAACTCTACCTAATTTCTAAATAAGAATTATAACTTATTTTGATTTTTCCTAATCTAAACCGGCAACCACTGTGATGATTCACGTACCTCCACCCTCTTATAATTAAACATGCATTCGAAATCAATGTCAAGCAGTATTTAACCTTCCCACATCACTTCTAAGGCATTATTTCAGGCGCAAAATAAACAAAATATAGGCGACATATAGAGAAAAGAATAATAAGGGGTTAACACTCACCTTTTTAAGAATACCTACAACAACTTTTTTAAATATTAATTCATATTCACTAAACAACAATTGACGACGATAACTTAATTTATCTTATATGTAAACGGTAGGAGGACGCACATCGAGTTCTAATAGAAAATTCATTTTAGCGCCTGCCGGAAAACCGGCGGCAACCGAGTTCTTTTGCGTCACTGACATTTTAGCTGGGAAACTACTTTACGAACAGGCGCTTTGGGCATGCGCTGATTTTATCCAATTGGAACGAACTCCCATATAATGTATTGGGTTGACCGGGGCCTAGGATGCACTTGCTTTGTTTACCAATTTTTTAAATATTATTACATTTAATTTCGTTTACTTTTGATTAGATATTTTTTTATAAAATATAAATTTAAATATATTTTTTTATTAATATGAACTAATTTAGTAATTTATTTTATAGAATTCTGGGTAAAACGTCCAGGGTACGGCATTGACGCTTGCGCGTAGGTCAGATCGATACTAGGTCTCCGATACGAAAGTAGGTAACAGGTAGGGGAAAAGGGACATCGGCGTGCTCATTACAGAGTCAAGGTTCAATATATGCAGGCCACGTCCAATTACGAAAATTATGTTTTGCATTAATTAAGGCTATGATTGTTCTATACTTTTTTTTATTTTCCAAAAAATATATTTAAGAACTTTATTTTGTATATTAAAATGTACTTACTGTAATACTTTGATGAATCTTTTTTTTTAATAATTAACACTAATTTGATTATTATTAAGATTTCGCAAGAAAAAGAGGGCAACGGAGTGTCTTAACAATAGCTTCTCTCTGCCTACCCTTCTGTGTGCCGGGTACAGCGTGGTACTGATAATTTTTGATTTCTTTTATCGGACATTTACTAAAAGAGAAAGAGATAGAGTTTTAGAGAAAACGAAATAATTAGAGATTATACAAAAAAAAATTGAAAATAAAAAATATAAAGAAGTTCAGGTAATAAAACACACCAATCTGATTTAAATATATTATATTATTTTATTCACAAACACTCGATGATCTTACTACAATACAATTCAGTTTTTCTCGAATTTCAACTTACGACTAATAAATAATAACATAGTGCTAATATTTAATACAAATATTATTTTTATAATTGTGTAACATTTGCACTTTTTTAACATTATCTATATTAAAATAGAGTGACTGTCTGGGCCCTTCGTATATTATTTTCATTTAAGCGTCGGACAAAGCTGCTACACCAGGAAGAACTTTACCTGAAATATAAAAAATATATTAATATATAATTATATTATATCCAACAAATGTGTTAACGCGACAGGCTGTGGATTCGATTCCCACTTGAGGAAATGAAGTATTTAATATTTTCATTATCTTCGTTCTGGCCACTCAACACGCAATGCTTTCAAAATTCGGCGGTAATTGGGGAGCGGAGTATGTTAACACTCTGCTTACCCTGGTACATGCGGGATACAGCGTTGAAGCTAAAAGAATGTAATGAGGCCATGGTGCAGTAGGCGCACATAGCATAAGCACGACGGTTTTGAGTTCGATTCCTATTTGAGGAAATTAATTATTTAATATTTTCCATTATTCGCACCTTGACACGTGCTCCGTGTGCTATTATAGTAACGTAGGAACGGATTGGACAAAATACCTAAAAATACATTCTTCAATATTTTTACGAAATATTCTAACACATAAAAAATTAAATATAATTTATGCATATGTAGAAGTATATTATAATTAAAACGCTATTCTTTCATGTTTCGATTACATAAAGTTGATTGTTATCTCTGTTACTAAGGTTAAGTAAGGCAATTTATTTCGACGACCGCAGCTATAGCGAAGGTTATTTATTGCAGTAAATTGCTTTATTCAATTTTGAATTTAAAGCAAATTTTTTTAAACATTCTACAAAACCGACATTACATATATATAATTATATTATGAAATATATAGAGGCCAGTCGTGGCGCAGGGGCAGTGTGTGACTGAAAACGCGACAGATTGTGTGTTCGATTCCCACTCGAGGAATTGAAATATTTAATATTTTATTTCTGCGCTCTGGTGTTGAGACAAAGCGCGGCGTTGAGTTCCGCCATTTAACACACAATGCCTTCAGAATTCGGCGGAAAATGGGAAACAGGGTGTCTTTACACTAGGTTCCCACTGCCTGCTCTACTGTGTGATATACGTGACGCTAAAGAAATATGAAGTAGGTAAAATTGGATAGACAGACATTATTTCTACACATTCATACGTACTTATATGTATGTACGAATGAATATTGAGTTTTGTATGGCGAAGCATCTAAAGGTGGTGCCTATTGGCTATGTTAGGCCCTGATGTTTTTTTCAAAGGAAGTTTCACTCTAAGTGATTCTTTTTCACACTAAATATTCCTGGATTAAATTCCTCTAAGTGATTTAAGTCCAGGAATATTTAGTGTGAAAGATTAATGAAATTTAATTTTATTTATTTAATACTGAAAGCAAATATAGATTTCAGATGCATCAAGTTTCCTTTCTTTTAGATATAATAAACACTTGGAACGTAATAAGAAAAAAGGTATTCAACCATGTGCATTTTCAAGCAGGTTCAAATTTCAAAAATGTTTAAAAAATTTCATTTTTCATAATGTTTTTTTTAATTTTACGTTTTGTACTGAAAATAAGTATGCCAAACTATAAAGCATTCAAATGTTAGCGCTCAGCGGTTTATTTACGGTTATGAGTTTTGCGGTATCAGTATATGAAAATATATATTTTACAGCTTCACGCTGTATCCCGCACATAAGAGAGTAGGCAAAGGGAACCTGGGAAGTCAAGACATTCTAGTGAGACACTCCGCTCCCATTAAGACATTATCGTTCCCCACTTTCCATCTAATTCAGAAAGTGTTCTGGAAGTATTATCAACGCCACGTTTTGCCTCGTTACCAGAGCGAAGAAAAGGAAATGTTTCACTTCCTCGAGTGAGAATCGAACCCACAACCTATCGCGTTTATAGTCTTACACGCTTGTGCCTCTGCGCCATGACTGGCCTCTAGTATCTAGTAAGTAGTGTAGATGACACTACATTTTTAACATGTTGCCCAAAAAATCGTCATCGTAAATATCGTCAGCAAACGAATATACCTCTAGAATTCTAGAAGATTAATAAATCTTTGTTTGTACATTTGTTATCTGTCAATTTGTTTCGGGTGAAGTAGAAATGGCAAGGCGATAAAACATGCATTTTTAATTAAAAAATTACGATTTGTAGTACCTTAATAACAAAAAAGCGCGGCGTTGAGTTTCGCCAATCACCACAATATGTCTCGAGAAATTGGGCGTGTCTTAATACTACTCTGTACCTACCCTACTATATAGCGGGAACCTAAATAATTTAATTATACCTTCAAGTAGTTCTAGGGAAGCTCCACCACCGGTGGATACGTGGGATACTTTGTCCTCAGTTCCCCACTTCGCGCAACAAGTGGCTGTATCTCCACCACCTGGATAAAAAAAAACATATAAATTATATATGATAAAAAGGTCTTACAGTAGCAATGGCAGTTGATTAACCCACATATTATTATACTAATATTATAAATGTGAAAATTTGTGAGGATTGATGTTTGTTCCACTATTACTCAATAACAACTGCAAAAATATTGAGATGAAACTTTAAGTTAATATAGCTTATAATAGCTCAGTAACAATAACACATAGGCTATAATGTATTTTTCTTATAATTTAGCTATAAGATTAAGCTGGCGAAGCCGCGCGTGTTACACTTATTATAAGTAAGTATGAAGAAATCTAAATAAATAATAAAAAGGACTCAAATACAATAAATATGAAAATATAAAATCTATCTCTCTTTTCTTGAAAATTAAAAGTATATATTTACCAATAATAGTGACAGCGCCGTTAACTGTAGCTTTAACAACTCCGTCCATGAGAGCGCGGGTGCCGCCCGCGAACTTCTCGAATTCAAATACGCCGGCGGGTCTTATAAATAAGAAATAAGAATAATACAGAATGAAATCTAAATATAGTATATAAATGCAAGCAGATATTTGAATCCACCGTGTTTGGAAACCGACTTCCTATACCTACTCTGCTGCATTTGGGATACAGCGTGAAGCTATCTCAGACATAACGTCGTACAAATTAATTTAAAACTAAACGTAAATTTTACAATGACTCCATTTTGAAAAATTCTAAAATTACATAAAAAATATTTTCATTATCACAATCACCAGGTAAATTAGGCAGAAAATGTAAAGCAAAGTGTTTTAACACTAGCACTCTCCAACTACCGTGTTACATGTGGAAAACTTACCTAATTCCCAATAAATAAAATCATACAAAAATAAGGTCCACCAAATAACACAATATCTATATTCTACCCAAGACTGTTTTGGGTTCGCTTCAAGCTGGGTTTAACAAGGATATTCTTGTTAGAGGCGTATGCGCCAGTATCCTCAGCTCCATTAGGCGAAAGGCGGAATGAAAAATTAATAAGGTAAAAAAGGTATGTAGAGCGTTTGGCGCTCCGTTCTCTCTGACTACCTCGCTAGGGATAAAGTGTGAAGTTAGTTAGTATCTATATTCTCTTCTTGTAGTACTCACCCATTCCATACAATAACTTTGGCCCTAGCAATGGGATCGGCGAAAAGCTCCCGGGACTTGGGTCCAACGTCTAGTCCCATCCAGCCGTCGGGAACACCAGACGCGACATCAGCTGATCCAACCTGTTAATTAAATTTTTAATGAAAATTACCATCATCAATCGTCCTCCTAATCTTGCTATCCTATTAATATTATAAATTCGAAAGTTTCTGAGAATGTATTCCACTTTTACTACTAAACTGATTTAGATGAAGCTTGACACTAATACAGCTTATACAGCAGAATAACATATAGGCTACAATTTATGTAAATATTTTGGCTATAATATATCAATAAGTTTAAGCAGGCGAAGCCCTATGTGGGTCGCTAGTTTATTATATTTTAGAAAATGTTAAAAAAAAATTAAAAAAGTCCATCCAGGACTTGGACGTTTTCTAAAATATTATTTTATGTTTAGTGTGGAATAATATTTTTAAAAAATATTTAAAAAAACATTTTTTTGGGGTTTTTTCCTAAACAATTACATTCTGCATCGGATGAAATAAAAATTGTCAGTTTTCTGTTTCATCCATTCCATTTCATATTTGTCCAACTAGAGGCAAAAAATATATGAATATTTAAAATATGTTATATTCTTTAATAATGTATGTATATTTTAAAATTTACATGAAGAAATTATTATTTCAATACTTCTTCTTCTCATACCTGGGCATTCTCATGAAATTTGTCAGCAGTAACAAAATCAACAGGTAAGTGGACCTTTACATTGTTCTTAGCAGCCTTGTCAAGGAGCTTTGCAACAATTTTAGCACCTTCAGCATCATATAAGGAATTACCAATCTGAAAATAAATAGCATATTGTAGTTTAAATGTTAGTATAATTTTCATTTTTTATAGTAGCCTTAGTTTATTTTTGTTACTTATAAATAATAAAATAAATATATATATANTATATATATATATTATAAATAATTTTTTATTTACTTTTTTTGGTACATAAATTTGAATACTTACAGCCATGCCCTTAGTTTCTTTGAGGAAGGTATAAGCCATACCACCTCCTATGATCATTTCATTAACCTTGTCTAATAAGTTTTCAATGAGAAGAATTTTGTCCGCAACTTTTGCACCACCCAGGATGGCAAGGAATGGCCTAAAATAAAAAAAAAAGATAAATGGATACCTAATTTACATATACAAAATACAGGTATGCTCCAGAATTTAGAAGAAAATGGGGAGTGGAGTGTTTTAAAACTAGGTTCACTCTGCCTACCCTGCTGTGTGCAAGATAGTGTGAAACTTAAAAACTGTATACTGTTAAATATACTTCTACCAACATATTTTTATTTATTTACATTTATATTTTCATTTCTTCACTCTGGTATCGAGGCAAAGCGCGGCATTGAGTTCCGCTACTCAGTACACAATGCATCCATAACTCTGGGGAAAGTTCCCCACTTTCCTGTTCCCATGGAGTGTCTTAACACTAGGTTCCCTCTGTCTACCCTGGTATGTGCGGAATACAGTGTGAAGCTTTTCTGATTTTTTTATTACAATTTTTTTATTTTTTTATGATTTACAATGTCTCTTGTAAAGTTTATGCAGATAGAGTTAGCCTGTTTGCAAATTAGGATATATTAAATATTTGATAAACATACCTTTCTGGTTCATGCAATGCCTTAGCAAAATATTGGAGTTCCTTTTTGAGTAAAAATCCACTTGCTCTTTGATCAAAACCTTCACCCATCATGGAACTATGAGCTCTGTGAGCAGTGCCTAAAATACAATAATATACTTTAAAACTTCTACTTATATTAAATAGAATTAATATAAATGAGTTAGTAAACACTATTACAAGAGTGGATAGTAGTTTAGTTCTGCCTACCCTATTATATGGAGATTTATAAAGCAGAACTCTATTATTTTTTATATTGTAACTAACAGTTTTAAAAATAATAAACTAAAACATTTTAACAGGTGTGTGTTGTAGTGCGCACTTAGCAAGGTAGGGAGGGTGAACTTGGTATCAAGACACTTCAGGATATTCATTGTTAAATGGCAGAACTAAACACCCCATTTTGCTACCAGGGTAGAATAATGGAAACCATTATTCCCCCTAAGAGAGAATTGTACCAACGTCACACTATCCAACCACCTTCACATTTTCAATCAGTCATTTTACACACTAAAAAAAACTGATATCTAAAGAAATTGTTCTTATATTACCAAATGCATCATTAATGTAGAGATCTCCAAGTTTCCTTAAGCTAGCTCTGAATGCTTTAACTTTTTCAGGATCAGCCTTGGCTTTAGCACCACTATCATCCACACCCTTGCCCTCTTCTTCAATGTGGAAACGAAGGTTCTCAAGTAAAATTATTGAACCCACTGGTGGATCAGCACAAGCTGCTTCAACTTCAGCTCCCACACAGTCTGGCAAAAACTGTACTTCTCTAAAATCAGTTAATTAATATTTTATTATTTTAATTTTTTGATAGGTAGAGAACCTAATGTTAAGGTATTCCATTCTCTACTTTCCCCAGAACTCAACACTGAGGTTTCCCTTTTGATTGAAGCGAGGAAATAAAAATATTAAATAATTCGTTTTCCCAATCCTACAAATACATGTTTAAGAACCTGGGTCACAACGGCTTCAATTACAGTATAATGAGTTATGTTCCTCAAGAAAAATTTTGTACGACCTTCAAATGACAATGAATACACTTACTTGTTTAGTAATTTCTTAAGTTCTTCTGCTACCGGTTTCAAAGTATATTTTTTATTTGCTTGACCATCTGGTCTACCAAGATGTGACATAAGAACTACAGATTTTGCACCCTTATCCAGAGCATATTTAACCGAGTCTAAAGCGGCTACAATGCGTTGATTATTGGTAATAACTCCATCTTTTAATGGCACATTAAAATCCACCCTAAAAAAAAATCAAATATATACTAAAACAAGAACTTGTATATATAATTATATATCAAATAGTATTCCTATATAAATTATTTACCTCATCAACACGCGCTTCCCGCTTAAGTTGAGGGCATCAATGCTGAGTTTATTAAGGGCCATAATTATTTTTTAATAATTTAATGTAGTTGCAGAGGAAATTTATAAATCGGCGCACAGTAATTTTTAGTCAATCTTAGACAATTTTGACCTTGTAAATGTCAATAGGGTCAAATATTCTTGCTATATTAAAAAATATTACAGTAGTATTTTTACTTGTCTTATAATTTTGTGTGAATTCTTGATTGCAAAATGATATTCACCCTAGAATAATTTATTAAATTAATTGTAAGATTAAGTATTTAGTCAATAAATGTAACATTACTTTATCTTTTGAAAAAGTTTACGAAACAGTACATACTACATAATACAGTCGTATAGATGTAAATTTAGAATACCATAAACTATATATGCTGATGACGTAATGTTGGTAGGCGGAGGCGAATGATAGGAACGCGGGAGGGATTTTTTGTTCGGTTTATGTTGGCATCACTGATCGCTCTTCGCGAAATGCACGCATTGGGACGCTCGGATTTAGAATGTTCTTTGAAAATCTACGTTGAATTAAATGAAACTTCTTTACGAAGTGATAAGTTTTGTGACTCTTGTGTTCAAAAGTTTTATTTGAGTTCTTGTCTAGTGTGTATTAGTGATTGTTTTGGTTGACCAACAAAGTTAACAGAAGTGCGTCGAAAGTTGAAACATGGTGCCGCTAGGACCCGGGCCAGGCCATCCTACCGCACATCAAACTCACGGCGGGCCATCTACAAATTTATCCGGTCCAAATTCGTTATCACAGAGCTCGTCACAATCGAACAAGTCGTCAGTAGCGGTGTGTATTGAGAAATATTGCTTAATTTTAAACGGTTTTGCATCAATCTGGCGGCTCGCACATGTTTATGTAACTTCTAGTTTGAGCACGTGCGATTTGGCGCTAATTTTAATATTGGTTTTCAGAAGCCGAACTACACATTAAAATTTACTCTCGCTGGACACACAAAAGCCGTTTCGTCCGTTAAATTTAGTCCCAATGGCGAATGGCTCGCTAGCTCCTGTAAGTATGATAAAATATTTATGAATTTTGTTTCTTCTTTATAATATTTATGTGTAATAGAAACGATTGAACTGGTTAATATTACGTTGTAATATTTAAGCAACAAGTAGTATTAGTTTTATCTGACAGTATATTAAATGTTTGTAGCATTTGCACTCACATTATGCAAATTAAATAACAAAGAAATAAAAAAGATACTAATAATATTAATATATACTATATTAATATTGCGTAGATAATAAATTACTCTTTTTGTGCTATAGTAACATTTTAATTACGCCAAAATAAAATGTATACATTATCATATAAAAAAATGTAGTCACTTTTATTCTATAATAAATTAAATATCCTGCATAATAATGCTTTAAATATTACATTTTAAATATTTGTATATATTGTTACACTCAAAATGGTATATCTTACATAAATCTATTTGAAAGCTAGTTGCTTTTTTCTATATATTTCATTCACACTTGTAACTAGGTCACATGCTTTTTGACATAATGAAAAGTGATAATAAGTAAATAACCAAAACTTTTTATTTATGAAATTGTTAGTATAATATAATAAATACACAGAAACAATTGTTTTAAGCTTAGATAATAATCTTCACTAACATCCATATTGAGTACAAAGAATGAATTGATAACCTTGATATTAATTCTAATTTATTGGGTTATATTGAATTGCTTATAATTTATATTTACATTATTTATTGTTATATTACTGAAATTGTGCTATTAATTTTCAGCTGCTGACAAACTTATTAAAGTGTGGGGAGCTTATGATGGCAAATTTGAAAAGACTATATCGGGACATAAGATGGGAATCAGTGATGTGGCATGGTCATCAGATAGCAGGCTGATTGTTAGTGCCAGTGATGACAAAACTTTAAAGGTATTTTTTTAAATTACTTAAGTAAACATATTGTTAAACAGTGACCAACCAATGGCCCATACATTAGTCCTTACAATAATATGTTTTGTATGAAATGGAAAATGTAATGAGATTCCTACATTTTATACACCTATCTTATAATATATAAGAAAATAAGGATCATAATTTTATTTTAAAAGTACAATATTGAACATATATAGTTTATAACTCAAATTTAATGTTTGTGTATATAATTCTACAAACAAGTTTACATACATAAAGTTAAAAGTAGGTTAAAAACCATTTTGTCTTCAACATTTGAATTTCTCACGGTAATTGACCTCTTATCTTAAGAGATAAGTGACACCAGTGTTCTGATTAGAATGTTCACACCTAAGATATTTTGATAATGTTCAACAGTTAGTTATATAATTTTAACATGTTATGAATCAAAGTATATAATTATATTTTAAAGGTATTTTAAATAGTAAATAAATGTTAATTTGTAAATAGTAGAAATAGGAATGAGATCTTAAACCTACATTCACTAGGGTCATAAGTAAATTAAATTTTGGTTTTAGTAAATAATACTCCAAAGTACTTTTATAATAGTTTTATATATCTATGACTTAAATTTCAGGTTTGGGAATTGAGTTCTGGAAAATGTTTAAAAACTTTAAAAGGACACAGCAACTATGTGTTTTGCTGTAATTTTAACCCACAAAGTAATCTTATTGTCTCTGGTAGTTTCGATGAGAGTGTGCGGATATGGGATGTCAGGACAGGTAAGAAATTTGTCATTTAATGCAATATATGTTATTTTGTTAAATATAATTTATATGTATTAATAATTTTATGCATACAAGTATAATCTTTTCTAATAAAAGTCTTTGATTATAAATTAATAATGTAATATTGCTTTATTATTTCATTTTTTATTTATTTCTCTTGTAATGTATTATGTTCAACAGGTAAATGCTTAAAGACACTACCAGCACATTCGGATCCTGTATCGGCCGTACATTTCAACAGAGACGGTAGTCTTATTGTATCTTCAAGTTATGATGGTTTATGGTAAGAATATTTTATATTTATTTTTATCTTTTCGAGTTTTGTTACAAAAAATTATAATGCTAAAGGCACATGTATTTTTTTGATTGGCTTATTATTATTATTATATTTTTTTTATATTGCATTCAATATATTCCTATAGATCGAAGGTAGGCAGTGGGAACCAAGTGTAAACACTTGTGTAATTGAAATCGACACTAAGTCTTACCATAGTGTAGATGTGAAAATAATTAATTCCTGTGATTGGAGGTTGGTTCTACAACCAACATGTTAACATTCAGACTGTGCCTTGATATATTATTAATTAATATTTTTATTTATTTTAGTCGAATTTGGGACACAGCCTCTGGTCAGTGCCTTAAAACCCTTATAGACGACGACAATCCACCAGTTTCCTTTGTAAAATTCTCTCCAAACGGCAAATACATACTAGCGGCGACACTCGACAACACACTTAAACTGTGGGACTATAGCAGAGGCAAATGTTTGAAAACATATACAGGACATAAGAATGAGAAATATTGTATTTTTGCTAACTTCAGTGTTACTGGTGGAAAGGTAATTACATTTTTCTATTAACTCTAATGTTTTTTCTTTATAAAAATAAATCAATTTTAAATTATTTTAAAATTAGATGTTATAGCTTTTATTTTTATGGTAGTAAAATATAAAAGAGAGTTAAAGAAATCTTTTATTTTGTGATTTCTAACATTTTATACAAAAAATATAAATCTCAGATCTGAGTAAAACCAGTGTCAGAATAGTAAGTTTTGTGGGACTTCTTAAATCTACTATTATCTGTTTTCCTTATTACATATGGTAACAAACAAATAATGAATTCCTTTAAGCTGTATTTTATACCAAGATTGTATTACAAAATCGATTGTAAAAATATATATCAACAAAAACTAACTATAATTTTCCACCAACAGTGGATAGTATCAGGATCGGAAGACAATCTCGTGTACATATGGAACCTCCAGTCAAAGGAGATAGTGCAACGGCTCTCTGGACATACAGACACGGTGTTATGCACTGCATGCCATCCCACTGAGAACATTATTGCTTCAGCTGCTCTAGAGAACGACAAGACTATCAAACTATGGAAGAGTGACACGTAATGTTGGCTTGGTAAGTTTGAAACATTAATATATTTTTATTTGTTGTTAATTTATCAAGATGTATATCAGCTTTTTGGAGAAATTGTTATTATTACTGCACTTTGGCTTACAAATTAAATTAAATTAGCTTCACGTTGTATCCCACACACAGCAGGATAGGCAGAGGGAACCTAGTGTTAAGACACTCCGTTCCCCACTTTCTGCCGAATTCTGGAGGCATTGCGTGTTGAGTGGCAGAACTCAACGCCGCGCTTAACCTCGACACCAGAGCGAAGAAATGGAAATATAAATTTAAGTAAATATTTCATCTCCTCGAGTGGGGATCGAACCCACAACCAGTCGGTTTTGCAGTCACACCTCGTGCCGCTGCGCCACGACCGGCCTCAACCGGCTTACTGGCCCAGGGACAGTTTTTTACAATAACATTTCTAGATGTTTAAGACTTTTATTTTTTTTCACAAATAAATATTAAATATCAAAATTTTTGATAGTATAGAAATGTTAAAGGATTATATTGTATTAGAATGTCATATCACAAATTATTTGTAAAGTTTTTTTAAATGGAATTTTTATGTTCAGATAGATAGTGTGAATAATTTTGTTAAACATTTACACTTTGAAATATTGTGTAATAAACTTTTACAACATTGCATCATATATATCCACTAAGTTATTATAGGTTTAAAGTAGGTTTAATGAGTACTATTACCATTATAAATAAGGAAGATTAATATGTTTTACTATAAAATATTATTTTCTGGAAACTGTTTTATATATACTGCATGCATAATAAGGTGGTATTATGAACAGGTGTAAGACAAGTACACCTGCCATGCCAACAACTGTCAGTTCACCTTTTAAAATTTCACTTTTATACATTACTTATATAAGCTATTTATACAGTTAAAAAATATAATAGTAATTATAAGTGAGAAATATTATTTTATGCTATTATTCAATGATGTAAAATATACATTTATATTGATTTATTGACAATATTTTTCTTTCATATGTAGTAGAGTGCTTGTGCAAAAAGCCAGTAGCCTTGAATATTAGATATTTGGGAATCCTAAGTTTATTTGGTTTTATATAATATTTATTAGTGTTCAACCTTTCACTTTTAAATATTTCTTTAAATTATTTGTGTTATTCCGGTCTGTAATATTATGAACAATACTTTAAAAAAGGGTCCCAGGGTCCTACGTGACAATAAAGTAATGTAATATAATATATATTGTGAACGAGTTCAATTTTTTGTTACAAACAACTTTCCAAAGTAGGTTTCCAGGAGGCGCGGGTTCGAGTCCCGCTACGTTTAAATTTTTATACGTTTTCTAAATAAGTATTTTTCTTTCCTAAGTGTGGAATAACACTTTAAAAATGTTTAAACTTTCCAAAACTTTCCAAAGCGCTGTTGTGAATTTGAACAGTTTTACTATTTGTGTGAAAGGGCAAAGTATGAGGGTCACGACATTCTTTAACGCAATTATATAAGCTAATATGTCAGTTTCGACATTTTTATTTCACAAGTGTAAGTACCACCATTGTCTAAACATCTCAAGTTGCCCTTTTACTTAACATCTTAGTGCAAACATCATGTTGAATTATGTAGTGGAATAGTTTGTTCTTTTAAAAATTCATGGTTTTCATTACATATATATATTTTTTTTTGAAATTAATAATAGTAGGTTATGGAAAATAAATATATTTGTTAATTTTGAAGTTATAAAATCATAAATGTGATTAAAAAATATCTTCCTTTTATATATTAAAATATTGCGTAAACTTTTAGTTAATGAGAATCTAATTAGGGCTTATTAAGTTTTGCTCATTTTTACTAAAATGATGTCAGTGTTAGTTTTTTTTAAATTTCACTCTTTAGTGCGCCACAGTCGCCTGAGTTTTTAATAGTTGTAAAAATGTACTATTTTAAATGAAACTATTTTAACTGGATTATACATTTTTAAAAACCCGTCGTTTCAAACACTTTGCAGTAGTCCGTGGTCACGGGTCCGGTAGACGGATCTACCCGTTTAAAATAGTTTCATTTAAAATGTGTAATAATCGTGAAAATCAAAGAACTTATAATGTACTATTTTGTATTAATTTTAATTATTTTTGTTCCAGATAGCGCACAGACGGCGATCTGTCTATAGCGGCTCCATATTGAGAGCTCGGCCTTTGGCTTGTGAATAGTTTTTTTTTATATAAATAAGGTTTTATTAGTTTTACGGAATTACGGACAATCGACCGAGCGTGTATCATCATATAGTCAGTCAGTCAGATCAGAGATGAGTGTGCATTTCATTTGTTTTATAAGATTCACATATTTTTCTAATGTGCAAATGATGAATATGAAGTGTTTTAGCCATTATGTCCTAGTTTATACAGAGTTATTAAGGATCTTGCTTAATAATAATAACTTGTTGGATGCAATTAAAAATTTAGTAGTTATATTGTGGTTTTATTATATTCCTAACGATTTGGATTTGATTTTTTCAGGTGGTGATGCTATCGGCGTTGTTGTATATTTAATGGAATATTATTTTTTTTATGGGAAAATAAATCAAATCAGCTTCACATTGTATTCCGCACACAGCAGGGTAGGCAGAGGGACCCCATTGTTAAGACTCCGCTCATTGCGTGTTGAGTCGTAGGAAAATGTTGATGTTAAATATTAACACCTTTCTTCTATTTTATCAGTAGTTGTTTCTTTATGTGATAACTTCTCTATTACCTCACTATTAATAAATAAAGTAGTACTTATTATGTCTGATGTAAGCCATATATACTTCTTGGGGCATTTTTTGATTTTGCTGTCTTACGAGAAGCAAACATTACAGCCTAATAATGAATGTACGTAAGCTATCTTTTACTTTTTGTCAAATTTGCGAAAATACTCATAAAAAATCAATTGTTCGTAGTTGATTTCATCCACTCAATATGTAATGCCTCCAGAATTCGGGGGAAAGTGGGGAACGGAAGTGCCTTAATGGGGTGATAAGAGTGTTTTAACATTCTGCATGAAAACAAAAAAATGTTAAAACTTGAGTACTAATAGTCTATTCATCCTGTCTAGTCTATTGTGCTTTTTGTTTCTATAATTAACATTTATTAAATAAGAATAGTCAATATTATTGTATCATACGGAAAAAATATTGAAACCAGTTCGAGGTCACACTGTCAATGTTATCGAACGAATCAAAGTTACCTAGATTGACGGTACCTAATGGAGTTTCCATATATAAATCAATTCCCATATAAAATCACAAACAGGTTTTTCTTACTTAGTCATATATATTAGTATTTTCTTTATATTTTTAAAGTGCTATTCCATGTTTAGTAGAATCAGGAAGGAAAAAAACTTTTATCTACTACTTAAATTTATATTTCCATTTCTTCGCTCTGGTGTCGAGGTTAAGCGCGGCGTTGAGTTCTGCCCCTCAACACGCAATGCCTCCAGAATTCGGCAGAAAGTGGGGAACGGAGTGTCTTAACACTAGGTTCCCTCTGCCTACCCTGCTGTGTGCGGGATACTGCGTGAAGCTGATTATTTATTATAAAGTATGAAAACGTGAACGTAGCAGGATTTGAGCCCGCTTTACTTTTAATATTGTAACACATTGTGGGTAACATTAGTAAAAAGCTTAAGGTTAGTATTGCCTGATGAATCTTATCGTTGCTATACATTTGCAATTCTATAAAAAACTTTTTTATGTGATGTGTGTTCTTTCTTAAAACTACTTTCTATTTATTTCGAATAAAAAAACATTTCTTCTTTTTTTTAAACATTTTTAAAGTGTTATTCCACACTTGGGAAAGAAAAATACTTATTTAGAAAACGTATAAAAATTTGAACGCAGCGGGACTCGAACCCGCGCCTCCTGGAAACCGACCAGGAGCTCAGACCACTAAGCCATGCGTTCTATGCTATTGTATTGTTCTATGCGCCATGAAAGGGAGGGATAGACAGTTCATCCTGTTCCTGCTCCATTTTCTACGATTCTTCTAGAAATTAATAAAATTAATGACGGGGGGAGAAGTCAAAATCTTATATTATTTATTCGAGGAAAGGCTATATCAGAGGCTCCTAATATTAAGGGTACTAATCAATTTCCAAATCCGGCAATTATAATAGGTATAACTATAAAAAAAATTAAAATAAAAGCATGAGCTGTAACAATAGTATTATAAATTTGATCATCGCTGGTCGGTTTCCAGGAGGCGTGGGTTCGAGTCCCGCTGCGTTCAATTTTTTATACGTTTTCTAAATAAGTATTTCTTCTTTTGTCAAAATAATATTCACGAAAACTCCGTAAATATCCGACTAGTCTAATCTATACATAGATGTTCTCTACTGCTCTTGGGCTTAGCTTTTCTCCGGATAGTAGATACAGAATAAGCATTTCAATTTCAGAATTGATATAAGCTCGAAAAATTCATCCCAGAGATCCCTCTGCCTACCTTGCTGTATACGGGATAAAGCGTGAAGTTGATTATTAACAAGTTTAGCAAACCAGATAATAATTATACTTTAAGCAATTCCGGAACTTTTGCTTAGTAGTTCTATAAAAATAAAGGGTACCCACAGGGGTCCCCAGTAATATGCTTTCCATAATTTTATACAGTCCCTATTATAGAAGATAAAGTGAGAAAAATTAGGTCAGCAAGCCCTTGGGATATTGTGGAACGTCTTTATATCCCCGCCTTACCATATTAATAAGTTAGTAGTGAGTTAGTTGTATTTTCTCATTTTTTATATTAAAATTTAAGCTGCGGCCGTCGTGGCGCAAGCGCACAAGGGTGTATCTACTTGTAATGTGATAGTTGCGGGTTCGGTCCCCACTCGGAGGAATTAATTATTTTTTATTAATGTTTTCATTTCTTCGTTCTGGCACTAAGGGAAAAATCCAGCGTTGAGTTTCGTCGGTTCCGTCTGCTTACCCTGCTATATGCGGAATGCAGTGTGAACCTGATAAAAAAGTTGAACAATAATTGAAAAATTATGTATTCATTAGCAACCTGCTCGCGCCTTCGCCCGCTTGAACAACGCTATTATTTATTTAATGAACTGGCTATATATAAAATCACAGTTCGATGCATTCGTGTTCTTATATATGGCCGTAGCATATTTATACACAATTTTGGAGATATTGTGTGTTGAATGGTACAACTAATCGCCGGGCTTTGTCTACTAAAACAGGAAAATAAAAAGAATTTAAATAATAATAGATATAATAAATTCCTCATATTGGAATCAAACTCACAACCAAACGTTTAAAGTTGACGCTTTTTTATTGCACCACGATGGCCTCGAAAAACATACTATATAATTTTTTTTAACATTTCCCTAAAATACTTAAACTAGTATTAATATTAAGATACTCCGTTCATCTTAAGACACTTCTGTTTCCCCCTTTCCGCCAAAATCGGGAGCTCAACGCCGCGCTTTGCCTCGTTACCAGAGCAAAAAAAAAGGAAAAAATTATTCAGTATTTAATTTCTTCTAGTAAAATCGAACCCACAACCGTTCGTTTACATGCTCACGTTTGTTCCCTTGTGCCGCCACTGGCCGCACTGACTTAAGGTAGAGATCATGTTAAAGGAATCATAAAATTATGCCTTTACTATTTTCTCTATCTTATATTTATTAGCTTTATTATATAATTTGGCAACAATTGAAAATGGAACATTAATTACTAAATGTAAGGGCCACATATTGGAAGCTTCGGTCTACCACAATTTCACGAAGGGCCGCTACTTTCACACATAATAATTAAAACTGGCGGCAAATTCCTTTCAGTGAGTTTTGCTATTATGTTGCTTAACTAGCGACCTGCTTTACTACGCGACTATTATATGATTTGCGCTCGAGTGTTAATTAATATATACTTGCAGCATCCGGCTAAGTGCGAGTTGGACTCGCACACGAAAGGTTCCCTAACATTATTGATAATAACGGCAAAAAAATATGTTTGTCGTTTGGAAGACCCCTTAAATATACACCACACAGTCTGATGACAGCAGACAGACTTCGGCAGACAGACAGCATCCAGAATTCGGCGGAAAGGGGAAACGGAGTCTTAAAATTAAGTTCGTAAGATACAACGTGAAGTTGAAAAAAAAAACCATTTTCAAATTTATTTTATTCTTTAAAATGAACACAAATATAAATTTGTAATTATTTTTTTCTATAAAATACCTTTAAATGATCACTTTCCGATGTTATTTTCTTTTATTTGTATTGTAAGTTCTCACTTCATGCCAAATTTCATAACTGTAAATACACGGAAAGTATCCTGTAGACTTTGACGACGCATCAAATGACGTGCGAAATGCGTAAATGGATGCTGGTATGTTCTGATGGCGTTGACATAGAAGCTTTTTTATTTCTTAGTTTAAGATTTTTTTTCCTTAGTTTAGCTGGACATCTATAGTACTACATCGAGTACAAACTGACGAACGGACAGATAAATAAACATTTTAAAAGTTTAATAATTTTATTTTTTTAAGTTTTTCCGCAAACGTACATAATGTACATAAATATATAATGACAGATACATTCTTTTTATTGTTTTAAAATATGTATGGAAAAAGAATAAACATAAAATGTGTTGCTTGAGTATATTAAAAACCTGCAACTTTCTCTTATAACATTTTATTTTCAGTACAAATATATATGGCGATTCAATGCTTTACACGACGAATTATAGAATTTGCATATGAATTCCTTAAGTGTATTCCATAGCAGCTTTAGATTTATCAGTATAAAAGATACCTCAATTCTGTGACGGTCTCATGTAGGGAAACAAATTTGCAATAAACAAAAAAGTGTACAAATTATTTTTTCTATATTATTTTAAATATGATTACACTGACAAATAAATATTGCTATACCGTATATATTTTTTTATTATTATTGCTAAAAGTATATAGTATGAAAAAAAAATCCAACGATATTTTATTTTCTGTTTTGTTAAATAAAAATATTTATACAAACAGATTTCCGTAATTTTATAAACAAATAATATTTATAAAATTAATTACAATTTTAACTGTCAAAACGTACTTTCTATTTATAGCTATTTTGATTTGACGTACACTTGATTGATTAATTACCGCCTTAATAGAGCAGCCATGTTACTCACACAATAAATTGACGTCGGGTGCCCTACATCATTATTAGGTAATAGAAGTATAACAACTTATAAAGGTAAATGTTCTATTTGCAATTATAATTTAAAAAAAAAATCAGCTTCACGCTGTGTCCCGCACTCAGCAAGGTAGGCAGAGGGATCCTAGTGTTAAGACACTCCGTTCCCCACTTTCTGCCGAATTCTGGAGGCATTGCGTGTTGAGTGGCAGAACTCAACGCCGCGCTTAGCCTCGACACCAGAGCGAAGAAATGGAAATATAAATTTAAATAAATATTTCATCTCCTCGAGTGGGGATCGAACTCACAACCAGTCGGTTTTACAGTCACACTTCGTGTCGCTGCGCCACGACTGGCCTCAAATATATTTTTTTATCTGTAATTAAAAAAATGAGGTTGTAGGTTGGTATGCCTATCTAAAAAAGTTCGCTAAAATGCAAGTCGGACTTTCCCACCGAGGGTTCCGTGCCGATTTTATGAATGTAATATAGGAAGTAGAATTTATTAGTAGTTGGCAAACTTAAATTTGTGATCGTGTGTTTGCTCTCATTTAGTTTTTGTCTGTAATATAGATGTAAATCACCATTTTTTTGTTTATAAGAGAATATATAGCCAAATAAATACAAAGCCAATGCGGACGAAACTGCAACCAAGATGGCGGCTGGCGGTTATTCAATAATATTATTTAAAAATAATATTTTCAAAGGTTCAATGATTTTTGTTCAGTTAATATTCTAAATTATTTTGCAAATAATAAGTCACTGTTGAATTACTAATATAACACACATGTTGACACTCAAAGCTTACACAGAGAAACATTCCCACCAACAGTCAACGTTTAGCGCTACATACGATACAGTAATACTCTAGCGAGAGAAGAATATTTCACAAATACCTGTAGATTTGTCGGCAGGACTTGATCTAATATTGTGGACTTGAAACGCGAGGATAATACAAATATCAATTTCGCACAAAGTATGGGCTCATTCTTCTTGAGTTCCTTCTGATGTGTTTCGTATGGATTTATGAGTAATAAAATTTTGCTTACTTTGTTACTTTCTTTGGTATTTGTATATGTTTATTTACTTTTAAATCTTTTATTAAAGTAAAATGTACCTAATGTTGTGATTAATTTATATTGAAATTTTGTAGTTCCGTTTGTCATTGTCAGGAAAATAATGTTATATAACATTATTTTACTAAAACTTGGTTGTAGTTTAAGAATATTATAACATAGCGTGTAAAAGTAAGCTTTAAGTATAAAATTGTTATTATTCTAATTAATCGTTAGTTTAGTTATCGACGATATTAAATTTAAATCTTAAGTCACACAATAACAGTTACAGAAATAGAATAAATAAATCTAGAAAGATTACAATAACTAAACTACTGCGCCATCAAAGTTTTGCCAAGTGGAAATCCTGTACGATTAGCCCAAGTCAAATTTAGCTATTAATATAATCTATACTTCACTACGTTTCGATATATGATAAACTATCAACGCTGTCATAATATTCTACATTCCACTACGACCCATAAAAACTTGTAACTTATAACATTAAAAGCAAACGGCCACTACCAAAAACGATTCTCTCAATTCCACCCTAGAGAGTTCACAACGAATAAAGCGTGTTATTATACCAAAAAGCATTGTAAGTAATTTTTCTTACAGAATACTAATGGGCTGGGTATTATATAGGACTTAAGAACTGTACTATTATAGTAAAAACATTTTTATTGGCTTATACATTATATAATAATATACTATATACTCTCTATACTACTGCTTAAATCAAAATCATGAATATTTGGTTCTGTTTTTAAGCAGGAAGATAAGTAACTAAAATGTTTTCAATGTGTCTATGAACACATTTATTTAGGTTCACGCTTTATTCCGCATGTAACTGGGTAAGCAGAAGGAGCCTAGTGTTAAGATACTCAACTCCACACTTTCCACCTAATTCTGGACGTATTGAGTGTTGAGTGGCGGAACTCAACGCCGCGCTTTATCTCTCTACACCACTGTCCCAAAGTATTAAATATTTCATTTCCTCGATATAGAATCGAATCCAAAATATAATTAATTCAGTTTCTCTTTTAAAATCTATCTAACAATGTCTCAACAGTCTCTAATCTCTACAACAGTAGCTGTCTAAGAGTGTAACAGTGTCTTGCAGACTGCAGTATTTTGGAAAATGTCGTCTTAAGGCTATACCAAATTTATAATTGAACATTTTGTGTAAAATCTGACAATTAATATTGTATAAAATATGTCATTGCAGTTTTACTATATTACCTTGGATTTTATTATACATACATTTTCAATGAAAACAAAAAAATCAAATTCCTATAGAAAAAAAAGGCCAGTCGTGGGCACAAAGTGTGACTGCGAAACCGACTGATTTTAGGTTCGATCCCCACTCGAGGAGATGCAATATTTACTTAAATTTATATTTCCATTTCTTCGCTCTGGTGTCGAGGCAAAGCGCGGCGTTGAGTTCTGCCAATCAACACGCAATTCCTCCAGAATTCGGCAGAAAGTGGGGAATGGAGTGTCTCAACACTAGGTTCCCTCTGCCTACACTGCTGTGTGCGGGATACAGCTTGAAGCTGATTTATTTATTTTAACATTTTTAATGAAAGGAAAAAATCCAAATTCCTATAGATTAACATCTACATTTATTTCGTATTCAGTACTAGTTTTATTTGAAACGTTGTCTCATCACTATACATTACTAATATACACCGAGCAGAGCACTAAATGTACATTCAATTATGTATATATCCATTATACTAAGTGGTGTATGTGTCTCTGACATGTGTTCGCCATTTTTACTTGGCTAAATATGATGTTTTACAAGCTTTGATAGTATTATATTAATTACTTAATGAAATAAAAAAGCAGTCAAGTGCGAGTCGAATTCGCTTACCGATGGTTTGGTAACAATTTCAGGATTATAGGTCAATGTTTAACTCATAAAAGTTGACAAACTGACAAACTTACCTTTTGTATAAAGTGATATACAATTATAAATTTATAATATTTTTTTTCAATAAAATATCTATAAATTTTGATTTTTTCGTTTGTTTATATTATTAAGTTCTCACTGCATGTCAAATTACATAACTGGAGGTCCACGGGATTTTGATTACGAGGCGAATTTCATATGAACTGTTTTTGATATTAATTGTAGCTTGATACCGCTACGGGATCTAGAGTTAAATATCCTCGACAGATAGACAAGCGGACAGCAAAGTAAGTGATCTTATACAGGTTTAATTTTTAGTTATAAATCAGCTTCACGCTGTATCCCGCACACAGCAGAGTAGGCAGAGGGAACCTAGTGTTAAGACACTCCGTTCCCCACTTTCTGCCGAATTCTGGAGGCATTGCGTGTTGAGTGGCAGAACTCAGCGCCGCGCTTAACCTGACGCCAGAGCGAAGAAATGGAAATATAAATTTAAGTTAATATTTTATCTCCTCGAGTGGGGATCGAACCCACAACCAGTCGGTTTTACAGTCACACTTCGTGCCGCTGCGCCATGACTGGCCTCAATTTTTAGTTATGGAACTCTAAAATACGTACCAATCTCTCCAAGATTCTCAACTTAAAAATATTTTAATACTATTATATATTAATACCAAAAAATATTCTTTTAAAATATTTAATATTATTTTGTATTTTATTATGTACTTTAAGTTAGAATATTATAGAGATTGAGACTTGAACAATGGAGATGGTTTCTGTGCTTAATTATTTACATAAAAACTAAACAAAAACAGCCCTTAAACTTTAAGTGATAATTATTATTTGAACAAACATTAACATGTAATACAATATAAAAACTATAGTCCGAATATTTTCTCTAGAAGTTTTTATTACAACCCTTAAACCTTAAATCAATACAATGTTTTCAAAGCGACGTTAACTAAAGATGAATGGCCTCTTGCCTTTATCGAGGTAGCAAATACGAAACAAATGTTCCGATACAACGCGGTCTATACGATAAGCAGCGCACCCTGACCTGACTAATGTCACCTAGTGACAAATTGGTTCGGCGACATAACGAGTGCGAACAAGAAAATACGAAAAGTTTATATGTACAATCAATACGTATCAACTACTAATAAAGACAGTATATTTTACTATATAGCACCGTTATGTCAGATCAGATGTCAGCTAAAAAAAAATCAGCTTCACGCTTTATCCCGCACACAGCAGGGTAGGCAGAGGGAACCTAGTGTTAAGATAATGCCGTTCCCCACTTTCTGCTGAATTCTGGGGGCATTGCGTGTTGAATGGCAGAACTCAACGCCGCACTTTGCCTTGACACCAGAGCGAAGAAATAGAAATATAAAAGTAAGTAAATATTTCTTTCCCTCGAGTGGGGATCGAACTCACAACCAGTCGGTTTTACAGTCATACTTTGTACCCATACGCCACGACTGGCCTCTTCAGATGTAAGTTGTTTAAATAAACATGATATTTGTATATTGAGTTCTCGTTACAGCATTTCTTCAATCTGGACTCTGTTAATGGTGACAATCTACATTTACATTAACACTAACAATATAATAATTAAAATATTTGATTATGTCTTAATTTCAGGGATTACGAGCTTAATATGGAAAGTATGATGGATTGTACTGTTATCGAGGAAGACTAAAGTAGTCCTTTAAACCTGTCATTGCTTCTATACTTCTAATACATACTTACTACTTATCTTTTGTTCGCGGATGCGAATTGGTGTGTAATAGCTAGTTATTGTTATTTTTTAGCTTCATGCTGTATTCCGCCCATACCAAGGTAAGCAAAGGTAATCTAGGAACCTAGTGTTAGGACACGCCATTCCCCAATCTGACTTTTCCATTTCGGTACTTTCCGCCGATTTCGTGAGGCATTGCGTGTTGATTGGCTGAACTCAACGCCGTGCTTATCTGGTTACCAGAGCAAAGAAATAAAAATATTTAATATTTCATTCACTCCAGTGGAAATCGAACTCATAACCATCAGGAATACAGTCCTTTCAGTATTCCTCTTCAATTCATAATTTGTTAGGCAAAACATTATTATAATTGCAAGTATATTTGTAATATTTAGTTTTGAAATGGACGCAATAGGAAAAATAAACTTAATAAATCAGATGCAGGGCAAACAAAATAGAGTTGAAAGTTCTTCAAATAAAAATCGAAGAAAAAGTTGCGGCATTCGATTTCGCCGCATTCTATACTAACACAGGTTTGTATCTTGATTTCTTTTACACTTTGATCTAGACACGACTGCTTGAATACTTATATAATTGCATGGTAGCTTTTCAAATTATTCCACAAATTTTTAATGTTGATATAATTTAAAGGATGTTTTTCTAGTATTGCATTGGCGATTTGAAGATATGATCTCAGAAAAACATTTATTTTATATTATTTTTTTTCAGCTTCACGCTGTATCCCACGTGTTGGAAGAGAGAGGGAGCCCAATGGTAAAATACTCCGCTCCCTACTTTCCACCAAATTCTGGAAGCATTGCGTGTTGAGAGGCGGAACTTTACGACGCCGCGATTAGCCTCCACAGCGGGACGAAGAAATGAAAATATTAAATATTTCATTTTCTCTAGTGGAAATCAAATCCATAATCTGTTGCGCTTACAGTCCCATGCTTATGTCTCTATGCCACGACTGGTCCCAAGGCTTTTATCAAATGTGAATAAATGAAGTTTTGTAAATTTACTTAGTTAACCATGCCACTTAATGAATTTTGAAAAGGTATGAGTGAGCGTGAGTTCAAATCTTGAAAAACTTTATAATATGTTAATATACTATTTTTGGGCTAGATGAAAACGGTGCCCTTAAAGATTTGTATAATGGATTTTTATTTTTTTAGCAAGAATCGCGACGAATAGTTGGTTAATGAAGTGCAAGATTCTGTAGAAAGAAAGAAGAAATCATTACAGAATTATAAAGCCTCAGGTGAGGACATAATTATGAGAGAAATAAAAAAGAAAGAGTATAAGCTGTAAGATCACTAAGCAACGAAAGTACTGATTAAGATTAAGCTTGAAAAAACAGAGAATGAAAGATATGAAATGTTAACGAACAACTTCAGGGAAAAGGTCTCGAGGTCATCCGCTTACCTATAAAATGACAGGAGTACCTTTGAAAGACGGTGAAATTTTAACAGAACGACCACACGCTTTGCAACATGGGCGGAATTTTACCAGGAGATGTATGAATGTGATGATGCCTCAGTCTCAAGTAAAATCCCGATTTAGCAGGTGTGATGTCTTTATATTAAGGCAAAGGTTCACAGATAGACTGCGCAAGTCATAGGGCTATCAGTTTGATTAGCATGAATAGTAAAGTTTATGCTAAAATATTAGCTAGAAGAATGCTAGAGAGATCTGAAAGGTTGTGGGAGGCCTAAAGAGGCTTTAGGCTTTAGAGGCGAAAGAGGTGTGTAGAGACCGTAGCGTTTGGCGCTCTGTTCTCCCTATCTCGCTAGAAATACAACGTGAAGCCAAATTAAGTTGAAATTAGGTAAAAACTTAATTTGGTAAAATTCTATTCACATGTATAAAAATATTGATATTTATATATCCATACAAAATACGTACTTTATACGTACTCTTAAGGATGCTATTTCATCACTCAAGCGTTTTACTTGTAAACTTTGTGTAGTCTAACATACATAAATGTAGGCAACTTAAGGTCAAACTGTTACACTTATCTTTATGACAGTACATATTCTAATATGGACGGACAGTTCGCGAGACTTAAGCTGAGCATTGCATTTGTGTGAGTGTGTATTATAAATGTAGAGTCAGAAAAAAAATAAAACAAAATTTATGAATAGAAAATGTGTGTAGATTAGTTTAATGAATCATTATTGGTTAATAATCATCATCATTTATATCATAGTATAGTAATCATCAAGAAGAGCGTTGTGTCCGCAGTTTCTTTTCTTTTTTACTGCTTGGTCACATACATTTGACAAAAGTCTTAACTTGTATTGTAATATATTGCTTAAGATTTTTGTTGGTTGCTACTGTCATATTTTTTGATTCTGTGGCAATAAGAATTGTAGATCTGAATTAGAGATAGAATCATAAGAAGAAAATTAATTATATTATAATATTAATATTTTTTAATCGTCATACTGATTCTTGCGCAAAACAGGGTAGACAGAGGGAACCTGGGAACCTAGTGCTAAGACACTTTGGTTCCCCACTTTCACCAAATGTTAGCTTTGCGTATTTAGTGGCGGAATTGAATTCTCTCTATTGTTAAATATATCTAATATTTATTAATGTAACCCATAAAAGTTGTAAATAAAGCTTCAAAATATATGAAAACAAACTAAAAAACATAATAATGGTACTTCGAAACAAAATTTGCTATCTAATTGAGTATCAGGCATATCATTTCTTGCTATACAAAAACATTTAACGTTAAACAAATATCTCGTTCAAAATTGCTATATAAAGAAACAAAACTAGATATAATTAACAAAATTGTTAATTAAGTGAATTACTGAGAGAACTCCGAGCTTTTAGAGAATAAAACACAACAAACAAGTGAAATGATGGCTTTGTTAAGATTCTCACCATTAAAATAACATTCTGGTGAAGTTCCACTTTGCATTTGTTAAATGTAGAGCGGAGCGAGCTTTGATTATTTTCTCAAATTCCTTTGCACATCATCTGGTGAGATTTTATTACGAGAAAATCGTATTATTCAGTCTGTGCTGATAGAAATTTATTTTGTTTATTTGATCTACGTTTGTTATAGTGATTTTTTATATAGAGGAACTGCAGCATATTTGGAATACTGCAGGTAACTTGGAATACTTCGTTATCTAAATGAATATAAATACCATCTCTATTTTTTAACCATAAACACAACGTCATAAGACACACAGAGTCATTGTGGATTAAAAACAAGACATCATCTTGACACTCCGGCTACCAGCGCGAAGGGAATGAGACGCCTGGTTTGAAAACTTTTTCAGGAAGAATGCAATCAGTGTTAATCATTTACTGTTATAAATAAAATCTTCAATGTAATTATTTAAACAATTAAGTGACCTTGTTGGTTTCTTATACAATTTAGATTTTTTGGATATTTTTAAAATAAAAATATCACATGGAGTTTTCGGTTAGAATGGTATGTTGTTAATGTGAAATACTGACAGTGAGCATAATTTGGGATATTCCAAATTATGTTGTACACTAAGAATATAGAGTTGATAGATCTAGCAAAACAGCATTACGTGACTATCCTATCACTACCACCTAATTGTACGCATAAAGTTCACTTTCATGGACTAAAATACTACTTCAGTGAAGAAGTTCGAGTGTTTCTCAGAGAAGCTAATTACTTAATAATTAGATATAATTTTTAAAAATCAGCTTCACGCTGTATCCCGCACACAGCAGGGTAGACAGAGGGAACCTAGTGTTAACATACTCCGTTCCCCACTTTCTGCCGAATTCTGGAGGCATTGCATGTTGAGTGGCAGAACTCAACGCCGCGCTTAGCCTCGATACAATTTTTAAATATTTTGATTTATAAAATTATTACCTAGACACATAAAGACTATAAAACTGTTATAAAAAAGAAAATCTATTATTAGTTTCTAAAAAAAAATATTTGCAATGGTCAAAGAAAAAACGTGATTATAATTTGGAATACTATATTCCAAATTACCTGCACCCTAAGTCAAATTTAGCTTTTGTATTTTTTTTAATTTTATAAGCATTTGGTAATGTTTCTGGTTTTTGTTCTGTTTGATGGTTATTATTATTAAAGTTTAATACTTTTGCAATAATTTAAAGTATTTTTTATTGAGCCATCCCATTTCTCTTTAAATTTATTCTCCAAAAAACAAACTAGTATTCAAAATATGCTGCAGTTCCTCTATTAAAATGTTGTTCATATCAAATTGGGAATAGATGAATCCAATGAAATCCAAAATAAAATTATATATTCGAATTACTGTAACGAAATTTGAACCCTAAAAGGGTATCTTGGTATCGAAGGTATGTAAGTCGTAGGTCATTAACAAGCATCCGATGTTTTACTATTGTTGCTTTACAAATTACATTTAACTAAACAAAATACAAAATTAAGACAACATTTTTATCTGTTGGGAATATTCTATGATTATTCAATAATAAATTTTATTATTAAAATCAGCTTCACGCTTTATCCCGCACACTGCAGGGTAGGCAGAGGGAACCTAGTGTTAAGACTACGTTCTCTGTACTCCGTTCACTACTTTCCACCGAGTTCTGGAGGCTTAGCGTGTTGAGTGGCAACGCCGCGCTTTGCCTCGACACTAGCACATCAATAAATAAATATATCATTTCCTCGAGTGGGAATCGAACTCAAAACCAGTCGAATTTTACAGTCACACTTTGTGCCCCTGCGCCACGACTGGCCTCATCTATTATTAAAATTATTCAGCTTCACGCTGTATCCCGCACACAGCAGGGTAGGCAGAGGGAACCTAGTGTTAAGACACTCCGTTCTCCACTTTCTGCCGAATTCTGGAGGCATTGCGTGTTAAGTGGCAGAACTCAACGCCGCGCTTAGCCTCGACACCAGAGCGAAGAAATGAAAATATAAATTTAAGTAAATATATCATCTCCTCGAGTGGGGATCGAACCCACAACCAGTCGGTTTTGCAGTCACACCTCGTGCCGCTGCGCCACGACCGGTCTCTATTAAAATTATTATAATTAAAATTATTATAATAATATAGACCAATCGAATACCAAATATGAATCAAAAGGTTAATCTGTTTCGTCCTAAACATACTCATTGAGGTGCTATTCTCAATATGTGTCAGTTTTGTGTTTTATTTCAATCAACACTCTGTGACTAAAAATATATGAATAAAATATAATCCCACTGGGATTATGGTCGTAGATAATATCTTATAGGCTATTTGAGTCTTTTTAAGGTTTGTTAATAGATTTTTTTTAAAAGTCAATTAAATCTATTAAAAAAATATGATATATTTAAAGAGTATATAAAACGAAACTTAACGTGATTCTTATTTCATAATTTTATTAAATTTGTTTTTTAAATTTATATAGAGTGATAGGTTGTTCTATACGCATAATTATTACCCAAGTAATATTAAAATTAATCTTTTTTATTAAGGTAAATAAATATCCACACAGCTTACCAACAACTTTCCTATTTTCGTTATTTCTTTCCTATTTTCGTTTCGTATTAGACTCGACCGGATCATTACCACCCCCGGCATTTAAAACCAGCGTTAAGTAGTTTTAAGTGGTTTTATGCCACTGCGTTTCGCATCAGGTAATGCTGGGCTCCGGCGCCCAACCCACTTTAAAGGCCGGCAACGCACGTGTAGCTCCTCTGGTGTTGCGCAGGGTCGTGGGCGCCGGTAATCACTTACCATCAGGTGACCCGAAAGCTTGTATGCCTTGTCTTTTCCATAAAAAAATCTTCTAGAAATCAGCGGAAAATCGGGAACGCAGTGTCTTAACATTAGGTTACATCTGCTTACTCTACTGTGTGCGGGATACAATGTGTTGCTGATTATTTTTGTATAAAAATATATTATACAAAGTTAGTACGTCTACGTACTAACTATTTTTATACATATATAATATATTTAGCTCTAGCAGATTCGTAATATTGCTTAAGAGGCTTAAAAAAGATATAAAGCCCCTTTGACCAACCATTAGCTGTGCTTAATTTAATATCGGATATTTGGGCTCAGGTAAGCCAGCCTCGTTGCGTCCTTTACTTTAAATATTAATTTTCATTTGTTTATCATATTAGACATAAGAGATCGTTTGTTTTGAGGCGATCTTGGCGCAAGGGCACAAGCGTGGGACTGTAAGCGCGACAGGTGTAGATTCGATTCCAACTTGGAGGAATGAAATATTTAATATTTTCATTTCTTCGTTCTGGTAAAGCGTGGCGATGAGTTCCGCCAATAAAGATGTCTCAAAAATTCGATTTGAAGTGGAGAATGGAAGTATTAGTATGGTATTGGAAACGGAATGTCTTAACGTTAAGTTCCCAAATTCCCCCTGCCTTCCCTGCTATGTGTGGAATACAGCGTGAAGTTGAAAAAAAATCAATACTTAGTGTTTCACAAAAATCAACGTCTGATATATGTATTTATATTGAAATCTGGCAACCCTAAGAAAATTTTCATTAAGGTACTCTTATACAAATAAAAATTACATCTAAAAAGGCAGCTAGCGAATCCAGACTAAAAGAATTTCTATTTTATTTGCTCTTTTGGAAGCGAACTCAAACATTTTTAATACACTTAATGAAGGACTTGAATAGACTGCACCGTTAGTGTTTCGTCTGCTTACTACATAAATGTCATCTAGCAAAGGATAAATTGACTTTTATTGGTTTTTCTTTCTATTATTTCTTAAAGGTATATTTTTTATAAAGTTTAAAATCTGTTTTAGCTTAAGAGCTACGATTTACGAATATAAAAAAAAATCTGCTTCACGCTGTATCCCGCACACTGCAGGGTAGGCAGAGGGAACCTAGTGTTAAAACACTCCGTTCCCCACTTTCTGCCGAATTCTGGAGGCATTGCGTGAACAGAACATTGCGTTGGCAGAACTCAACGCCATGCTTTGCCTTTGCGTGACACCAGAGCGAATAAATGGAAATATAAATTTAAGTAAATATTTCATCTCCTCGAGTGAGATCGAACCCACAACCAGTCGGTTTTACAGTCACACTTTGTGCCACTGCGCCACGACTGGCCTCAATTTACGAGTATACAACTATACACAATATATTTTATTTATCTTCTATTTTTCTTATTTCTGTACTATAATTATCTTCCTCTATCTATAGAAAAAATCATAGAAAAAGTTTGTAAGTTCATTAAATATTTTTTACGAAAAAATAATTTGGGGTAATTAAGAAACAGTATACATAGAACGAAATGAAATATTTATTTAAATTTATATTTTTATTTCTTCGAGCTGTTATCGAGGAATAGCACGTCGTTGAGTTTCATCACCCAACGAGCAATGTTTTTTTTTATGGAAAACACAAGGCAAATGAGCGTTCGGGTCACCTGATGGTAAGTGATTACCGCCGCCCACGACCCCGTGCAATACCAGAGGAGCTAAAGGTGCATTGCCGGCCTTTAAGGTGCTTTATGCCACTACTTAACGCCGGTTTTAAATGCCGGGGGTGGTAATGATCCGGTCAAGTCTGCCCATGCGTGTTGCCATTGCTGGCGTCCCGACTCTACCACACGTACTTTAGTCGCCTCTTACGACATTACCAGTACCAGAATGATCCTATTCTAGGCCAGGATCATACGGCAAGAGTCTCCAGAATCCGGCGAAAAGTGGGTAACGGAGTGTCTTGTGTCTGCTGTGTGCGGGATACAGCGTGAAACTGATCAAATCTACGATAGGAAACAATTAATTTCACCATTTTACTATAGGGGATCCTAATTCAGTTGTACTTTCAAGTTTTTTATATTAGTGTGAGTGGTTTATAGCAAGTTTACAGGTAGCACTCGGTTGTAAATGAGATGGGCTTCGTAAACGTTCAGTTTATGGTCTCAAATGGAATAGCTGATTTACTACTTAAGTATAGACGAGGGAACACTTTCAAAGCATTAAATTAACGTAGTGTTAAAGCATTTGTAGGTATAATTGTATAGATATATTAATAATTTAGTTATGGTTCTGAAGAAAATACATAGTGTGGTGTGAGCTTCGCCACTCAATATGCAATGTCTCGAATTCTGGAGGAAAGTTAAGAATGGAGAGTCTTGACACTAGGTTCACTATGCTTGGGCTTGTAGATGAGGGACTGATAGTAATAAAAATGTATGATAAATGAGTGTATATGATAAATGTAAATANACACCTTAGATCTAAGTAAAATTTTGTAAAATAATGTAAAGTTAAAAATAACATTTTCTTATTATAGGTATTAATTGTATGTAAACAATAATGTAATGAATATATAATATATGATAAGAAAATTAGATATAATAATAAATCGCTTCTTTATTCGTTATTCGAATCGCATATCTTTTTTTCTAATATTCAAGTTTAATATGAATAAAAATAACATTCAATATGGAAACATAAAAATATTTGGGGTAAATATGGAAACAAAAAACAGTCATTTTGGGGTAGAAACTTTTTTACAAAGTCTTCAATATGAATCTTTAAGAGAAAGTTTTGAAAGAATATCTTCACGTATTTTCTGATTACGTTTAGATTTCAGAAGTCGGTTTTGCATTTATTTTCAGTTTTCAAAGGAATATTTCGTGAAAAGATAAAAGGTACAGATCTTAAAAGTAGACAAATTATAGGATACATAATTATTGAATTTAAGATATACTTGTTATCAGCTTCACGCTGTATCCCACACACAGCAGGGTAGGCAAAGGGAACCTAGTGTTAAGACGTTCCGTTCCCCACTTTCTGCCGAATTCTGGAGGCATTGCATGTTGAGTTGCAGAACTCAACACCGCGCTTAGCCTCGACACCAGGGCGAAGAAATGGAAATATAAATTTAAGTAAATATTTCATCTCCTCGAGTGGGGATCGAACCCACAACCGGTCGATTTTACAGTCACACTTCGTGCCGCTATGCCACGACTGGCTACTTGTTACCTACTTGTATTAAAATAAAAGTTTCGACTTTACATACTAGTTTTTCAGAAAAAGACGAGAGAGATACTAAAATGAGGTAGCATCTAAATATTCAACAGTACCAGATACAAATAAATAAGATTTATCAGTCTATTATGCATTAAAAATAAAAACTCTTAATTATTATAACCAAAGTACCTTTAATTATATAATTAAATCATGAAATAAAATAAACTCGAAACACGAAGTGAAAACTTTTTGTACTAAAATTTATTGTTTTGTTATTACTGGTACAACTGATACTTTTTGATTTTAATTAACATCAGATTGTATATTATATTATGTAAAGTATAAAAAAATATCGTTAAAAATATAAATTTAAAAATAGAATCATTTAATATATTTATAATTTGTTTAGCTACATGCTGCATAATGCATTTAGCAGGTTAGGCAGAGGGAACCTCGGAACCTAGTGTCTACTGTCACTTTCGAATGGCAGAACACCGTGTTTTGTCTGAGCGAAGCAATGAAAATATAAAATATTTCATTTCCTCTAGTAGAAATCGAACTTACGACCTGTCGTGTTTACAATCAGATGCGTCAGATCCACGACTCTCGACGGCGATCCAGACTGGTCTCCAAATTTTTTTACATATCTAAATACCTCTACAGAAAACAAACTTATTACGTATACAATAAGTTACGTAGCACGTAGTCACGTAGCACCAGCGCTACGCTAGACCAAGCAGGCTCCTTTCAGTAAGACACGAACAATCACTTGTTTGAATGAGAGAAAAGTAATATCAACTAATATTTTGGTTTAAAAAATCCATTGTTTGAAACTTTATTTCAAATTCTTACTTTTGTTTGAGCTTAGTGCTTTTGAAACTGTATACTTATTAGTTTATATTTAAGTTTGTGGTATTACCTACATTAGTAACTCGGTTTGAGAAATTGGGTCAGTGTTGCTAATAATTAAAACTGAGAAATCCAATTATAAAAACCACTTGCCATTTGAGAAAATAACATAATTATATTTTAATAACAAAAAATATTTATTATGACAGTTAATCTTTCTCTTTAAGCACATTGTCGTAACCATCTAAATATGATTTATTCAAAAGTAACTATTTTATACAAGTAATGGTTTTTTTCGCTTTACGTTGTATCCTGCATGTATCAGGGTAGTCAGAAGGAACCTAGTATTTAGATACGCTCTCCACTTTTCGCCAATTTTAGAGGCATTGCCTGTTAAGTGGCGGAACACAACGCCGCGCCTAACTTCGACACCATAGTGTAGAAATTAAAATATAAATTATTTCATTTCCTCGAGTGGGAGTCGAACCCACAACGTTGTGTTCCCGTGCCACGACTGGCCTCATACGTAATCTAGATTATTATAAAATTTATAATTTTTCATCCAAAATCTCAAGTCAAAATATATCAATAAGGTAATATATTTTGAATACAATTGATTATAAGACACAGGCGCGTCAAATAGCACTTTAGTAATCAATCACGTTATCTACGCGTCCACAGTAGCAGCTGCTTTATTTAAAAGCAAACTTTTTGTGCCTCCTTCGTTTTCATACAGTTAATATTTCGATTTTTTTTGTATATGGAGTTGGTAGTCAAATCGTACAATTTTTTTTTTTACTTTTTCAATTTTGCTTTTTTTTCTATGATGTCTTTCATATGTAAATCCTGTCTTTTATGGAGTCACCAGAGATCTATTTTACATATCCAAATTATCCCACTATATATAACACAAAATATAGTGTCACAATATATAATACATAGTGTACAAATACTACGCACAGAAAGACGATAGCTAGATGCTATTTATTCTATAAAAAAATTTTTTTTGGTCAAATTGGATATTATTATTATGCGTTATGAAATATTGAAATTACTCTTGCCCTATAATAGAGAAAGTTTATGCCGCTTATCAGTCGAAACAATCTTGGAATAATGGAATTTGTTCGACACAATGACTTAGAAATTAAATTATGATTTCTGTATATACAGCTTAGATTAGAAGGATTTTCATATTAATTATTTATATTAGAATAACATAGGATGGCAGTAAAATATAATTGAAATTTTACAGTTACTATTTAGGTAATATGCTTTTTAATACAGTATCAAATATAAGATTAAGGTCATTTAAAAAGCATGACGACCCACCAGATATATGAAGAGGTTGATGGCAGTGAACGAGGCGAAAGAGGTATGTAGAGATTATTTCGATTCAAAAGAGGCAAAACCATCAAAAATATGCTGCATATAATGTTTTTTTAATTAACGTTTTTTTTAAATAACAACAAACAAACTAACAGACATAATAATTTCCACACAATTTATATATATATAAGAAAAATAATATATTATTTCTATAGAAATCTGAAGAGAAGCAACAGTTACAGGAAGAGAAGGTGTGCGCGGAGGCGTCCCGGCCAGTGAGTGACGCGACTTATTATCGTTAGGACGTTCCCACACCGTACAGTACTGCGCGAAGTGAACAGTGGATAACAGTTGTAGGTTTTTCTTATATGGATTTCTGTTTAAAATTATATTATTTTTAAGTGCTTTATAATGATGTGATCGTTTATATGGATTTATTTAATATTTATATATGAGAAAGGTTAGTATATAATTGTTTTTTTTTTTTAAATAACTTTTGTAATAAAAAGATGAAACGGAAATTTTAAATAATTTCTAGGATTTTTTTTATTAATATTTAAATCGTAAATTTGAAATTCTGTATTTTTTATTTATTAAAATGACTCAAACTGTGATAGGATTAATAATTGAAAATTCCAATATTTATTGCAATTATTGCACATTTTACAATAATTTTTATGAATATTGATATAGTTTGAGCTAACTTATAAAATGTATTTATTTTATAGTCCACAATGATTTCCGTAATCGATCGACGACGGTTGGTATTCAATTCCCTTTGAAAAGCTGCTTTTAAATAGATTAAGCGGATATTTTAATAGCCCTTTACCAAAATATAATGTGAACATTAATTAACTTTATGGGCTAAAGTATTGGATAATATAATTTAACTTGACTTATTTTACTCGATCTCTACGTTAAACTGTTGAGGAATGTGTAGAGTATAATAAATATTTTTTATAGAATTATTTCATATATTTGTTAATATATACTACGTAAATATTGCGACGTGAATTCCACCACTTAATACGGAATGCCTCGGCAATTAGTTGTGAAGTGTCTTAACACTACATTCTCTTTACTTTTTACGCAATATGCGGGATTCAGCGTTAACATAAAAAAAGGCGTTCATATTATATTAGTTAGTAAAATATGAATGTATGTATAATATATAGAGAATAATACTGTTTTCCATATCTATAAAGCAAGTAATTTATTTCAGCTCTCCCAGCATTTGTTTCTCAGTTACAGACATAAAATATAAAATAAAATAAATAAAACAGGTTCACGCTGTATCCCGCACACAGCAGGGTACCTAGTGTAAGATACTCCGTTCCCCACATTCTCCCGAATTCTGGAGGCATTGCGTGTTGAGTGGTAGAACTCAACGCCCCGCTCAACCTCGACACCAGAGCGAAGAAATGGAAATATAAATTTAAGTAAATACTTCATCTCCTCGAGTGGGGATCGAACCCACAACCAGTCGGTTTTACAGTCACACTTTGTGCCGCTGCGCCACGACTGGCCTCAAGTCAGTTACAGACATAAAATATAAATTAAACAAATTTATATTTCTACCCTTAGTCAGAAGGGTGAAAGTATTTATTAATAAATAGTCGAGTATGATTTATGATTGCTAATGTTATTATCTAAATATGAATTTAGACTCATACAGCCTGATTTTATTATAAGAATTCAAAGAGATTTGTCTTTCACAATATGATGTAATGCAAAAGTAATTTTAAATTAAATATAAAAATCAATATTGATACATATTATGAAAACATACATAATAATATATTATATATAACATAATAAGGCCAGTCATGGTGCAGCGGCACAAAGTGTGACTGTAAAACCGACTGGTTGTGGGTGCTCGATCCCCACGGGAGGAGATGAAATATTCCCTTAAAATTAGTACTTCCATTTATTCGCTCTGATGTCGAGGCAAAGCGCGGCGTTGAATTCTGCCACCCAACACGCAATGCCTCCACAATTTTGCGCCGTGTGATCCCGGCCTAGAATAGGATCATCCTGGTACTGGTGGTGTCGTAAGAGGCGACTAAAGTACGTGTGGTAGAGTCACGTCGCCAGCAATGGCAACACGCATGGGCAGACTCGACCGGATCATTACCACCCCCGGCATTTAAAACCGGCGTGAAGTAGTGGCTTTATGCCACTGCGTTTCGCATCAGGTAATGTCGGGCTCCGGAGCCCAACCCACCTTACAGACAGGCAACGCACCTGTAGCTCCTCTGGTGTTGCATGGGGTCGTGGGCGGCGGTGATTACTTACCATCAGGTGACCCGAACGCTCGTTTGCCTTGTCTTTTCCATAAAAAAAAAAAAAAATCGACAGAAAGTGGGGAACGGAGTGTCTTAACACTAGGTTCCCTCTGCCTACCCTGCTGTGTGCTGGATACAGCGTGAAGCTGATTTTATTTACATAATAACGTAAATTAGAAACAAAATTCTAACAACAACAACAACAAAGTAGAATTTTTTTTTATTTCATTTCGATATATAAGTTTAAATTGCTTATAATATTTTACATACATAAGACTATTATTCATATTCATGTATATTTTGACTGCTTACGCCGGCTAAAGTAGGTCAGACGGACCGCAATTCATAAGTTTAATGAAGGTATTTGACACTATGTTTATTTGAGACTGGGAATATCTGTTTAAATTTTTTATTCTCTCACATTAGCTCTCGAATGGTCTTCGTATAGTGATTACAAGATTAGTATTTTATGAATGTTTCATTTAAAATTTCAATATTAATGAATAAAAGTAGAACAAGCTATAAAACTTCTTTTAATGTTACTATGTCTAATTTTTTCTTTTTATTCAATTTTTTTTATTGGTTTTCTTTTGCGCCGAATTCTGGATGCATTGCGTGTTGAGTGGTGGAACTCAATTCCACACTTTGCCTCAACACCAAAGAGAAGAAATAAAAATATTAAATATTTCATATCCTCGAATGGGAATTGAACCCACAACTCAAAACGTTTAGCTCACATGCTTGTACCAACTGCAACTTTTCTCACGTAATACATAAATTTTATTTATTTTATTTGAATTAAATCTATTTCGGTCCTTCACATACTTTTTTACTTTTCTAAAGCAATGCTGTAAAAAGTTTTAAATAGATTAACTTGTAGATCGTTTCCGCTTACAAACTTCACACGGCTTACGTACCTCTAGAATATGTTCGTTCAACTACTTAGCACGTCACATTTCACGTCCGATTAAGCAATTCATAGACGTAGAACGTGAACTTTGAGAAAAATATATTTATATATTATATATATTTCGTAGCTTTACGCTGCATCCTACACATTGCAGGGTAGGCAGAGGGAACCTGGGAATTTAGTGTTGAAACACTCCGTTCTCGTTAAGACACTTTTATTTGCTATTTTCCGCCTAAGTCTTTAGACATTGCTTATTGATTGGTAGAATTCAACGATGCGCTTTGCCTCGTTACGAGACCAAGGCAATAAAATATGAAATATTTAAGTTCCTCGAGGCGGAATCGAACAACCTGTTGCATTTACAATTGCGCGCTTGTGATTGGCCTATAGATATATTTTTGAATATGTGACACATTTTGAGCTATAAATTAATAAATAATGATTTATATATTTTAAGTATGATTTTTTGAACTCAATATAATATAATATATCGTTTTATATAATGAAAAAACGATGGCATATCAAAGAAAGATATTTTTCGATCCCTTTAAAAAGGGTTATTTGGGGATTGAGACAATTATTTATTTCTTAAGTCCTATAATATATTTCCAACTTTTCTGATATTTGTTGTTTCCATAGCTCAAAAATATATTTATATTTTAAAAGAACATATTGAATTATAAATACATATAGTATTTATAATTCAGTATGTTCTTTTAAAATACGAGTACAAATTATATTTATTTAAAATACTAAGCCTATTTAATATTGAAGGTTTTAATAATAAACAATTAATTTATTTAAGTCATTTTATCGATGTTGAAGAGAAAGGTGTATGGCTGTTGTCAGTGGTAGGCTCTTAAGCAGATTAAGGTGACTAAATATGTATGTACATAAATTATGTAAGTCCCTTCCCTTTTACTACTGTTTTCAGATAGCATCAAACAGATAGTCGTGATGTGTTTCATTTTATGAATATACATTTTCATTTTTTATGTTCTTTTAAGACCTATAGAGACACAAAGTGTGACTGTAAACGCGATTGGTTGTGGGTTCGATCCCCACTCGAGGGGATGAAATATTTACTTAAATTTATATTTCCATTTCTTCGCTCTGGTGTCGAGGCAAAGTGCGGCGTTGAGTTCTGCCACTCAACACGCAATGCCTCCAGAATTCGACAGAAAGTGGGGAACGGAGTGTCTTAACACTAGGTTCCCTCTGCCTACCCTGCTGTGTGAGGGATACAGCGTGAAGCTTTTTATATTTTTTTGATATTACTTAGTTTTATGTATTATTTTAATTAATCGAGTACCACAGCACATTCGGCTTAATATTTCAATATCGAGTCAGATACAACAAACAAGTAAAACAAAAGCATGTTTAATATAAAACATCCGCTATATAAATGATGATTAACGAACTTGCCCCGGTACGAATGGAAGTTTTTCGATTAAGCAAGAAACGTCTGGAGACTTAACGTACTATAGAACGACACGCCTCTGTCGTTTGGGAGAAGTAAATTGTGTTGGTTACAGAGTGTTTTAGCACTGTTTTGTTTATGTTATTGAAAAATATAACAAATTTTGAAGAGGTGGCCTTTTGGCGCAGGGGCATAAGTGTGATTGAAGCACGATGGTTGCGGGTTTGATTCCTACTCGGGGGAATGATTTATTATCTATTAATATTAAAATTTTTTGGACTCTGATACCAAAGCAAAGCGTGGCGTTGAGTTTTGTCATTCAACACGCAATATCTCGAAAATTCGGCGGAAAATGGGAAACGGAGTGTTTTAACACTAGGTTGCTTTTGCTTACTTGCTAAATGCGGGATACAGCGTCAAGCTGATAAAAAAGCAAACTTAGGTGATGATTCAAACGAATCATAAATACTTTTGAGTTTATTTTAAATGACTTGATTTTTAACGTTATTAATACAAAACTCCGAATATGTAATAGTAAAGTATACAGTTTCAGCATACGTGTTATCTGAATTATCGGAAAATTTTATTCATTTCATATTATTTGTATTATATTGAGCCCAGTCGTGACACAGAGGCACAAAGTGTGACTGTAAAACCGACTGGTTGTGGGTTCGATCCCCACTCGAGGAGATGAAATATTTACTTAAATTTATATTTCCATTTCTTCGCTCTGGTGTCGAGGTTAAGCGCGGCGTTGAGTTCTGCCACTCAACACGCAATGCCTC
>JAAIXJ010000107.1:364199-400172 GCA_013403705.1 Heliconius hermathena | reverse complement strand
GCGCACTATGGGCAATTGAGGTCTGTATCAGATCAAAAATCGATAACTTTTTTATTTGTTAAGATAAACAATTGAATTTTTGCACAAGTATAAAGTATAAAATAGCGCTTTAGGTAAAGTTCAGATATTATACTTTTATTGGAGTATATATATATAAAAAAAATAATGAAAAGAATAAAATAATAATTTCCTTAGTCCACACTACTTATAGTAGTAATAAAAATGTATTATTAAATTAGTTTATTAAAAAACAATGTTTCTTAAGCTGTTATCTATTTAAGTAAGAAATTACGCGTACACATATACTTATTTAATAAAATATAAAATTTACAAAAACTGATTTATAAGTAGAATAATATTAGAAATGAATGTATATTATATGATGAGTATATTATATTTAATTATACTTGGTGAACTTCGGGATCCATAATAAGTTCATTCAATTTTAAAAGATCTAGGGTACCTTCATCAAGTGCCTTCACACTTTTGCTATACTGGTTTTTCTATGACTGGAAATGTACGGATCTGATGTGCAGAGAAGAGTATGAAATACATCCTCATTTGTAGCTGATCGAAAGCACTTTCTGGCATGATATAGGCGAAATATTGATAATCCTTATTACGGGATTATTGTGCACCTTGTGCATTCTTGGGATCTCATTCGTTTGTTAAATTCCTTAAATACATGTATTGCGCTTTTGTTAAATCCAAATAAATAAAAACATTTAATGCCTCTTGATGCGATAGCATTTTGCTCTGCCTTGCGTTTTCTATGAGATTCAAATATAGAGACATTGTATCTCGATCAGCAAGCCTTAAATTTTCCACGAGTTTTGCTTCTATTTCTCCTCCTATGGAACGTAAGCTCTGGACGTAGACATTGCAAATGAGTTCAAAGCCATATTAACTAAATTGTACACGGTATTTTTTCGCCTCTTCGTTGATTCTGATGGGTCCCCGTAGGGACACAGGGTCTTCCGCATTTTCCAGAAGACGTCGATGGTGAGTTCTCAGGTGCTACTTCTTTAATGATTGGTAAGGTTAACAAATATTCAGAATCAAACCAATTTTCGTTGTTTTTTTAAAAAAACGAATCTTTTTACCTTCTGTCCATTGTTTATTAAAGGAACGAATAAGATTCCTTTGAATGTTGCTGATTATAAAACATATATTGTCTACAGAAACATGATATTTTTCTTTAAGAAATATTAATAGTTAATATTGATTGGTTCAAGTTTTTTTCCTCCTTCAATGTATGGGAGTAATAATTCACGCTTGGAACACTTGAAAGTATTAGCCACTTTGAAATTTAGTGAAGTTACTTAACAATCAAACGTCTGTTAGTAATTTTATTAATAATTTGTAAGAGCTTTATTAAATTAATTCACTCTATTTATATAATTTCATAAATGAGGGTATTGTGCATTTTATTAATTAGTAACACCGCAATTAATAAATAACAATAATTTCATTGAAATTTACCGCAATCTAATTAATTAAATAGTACACCATTAGAAATTTCAATAGATAGAGGTTTCTTGTTCCCTGACTTGTATCGTAGTTTTCGTGATAACTTCTAAAACCGCACGAATCCGCAGCTGATTTTTATAAATGTTATTTATGAATATCTGGACTATAAAACAACATCAAATGTAACGCGTCGGTAGACGTCGGTAACTGTCAAAAGTCTCGATGAACTTTAAACACGTACCTTTTTTCTCTTCACTTATTGTTAATATTTTTTATAGGAATATAGTCACAAAATCCACAATATAATAATTGTTTTAAAATCTACATACTATAGGCTTTTTAAAAATATATAACACTTTATACCTATTTGCACATTTTTTTAAGGAAATTAAGTTTAAAATATCGATGCGAACAACCTGAAAAAGACATTCTTACGTATTACAATTTCTCACAATAAAAAAAAATATATTCCAAACGTAGTTCACGAAAAAATAATTCATTACATTAAAGGTCCACTATTATACTATTAAAAAAAAAACAAGTGCGTCAGGGACGACTTTAGTAAAAATGAATTTTGATCTCCCGTTGTTCTACCATTATCCATAGTGCGACTGTGGGTTCGATCCCACACCAGTCATTAGTTACTATTAGTCGCGCAGCTTCGCCCGCTTATTTGCACCCTTAGGGGTGAATTCTAAAAAAAACCACGAAATACGTGTTCAATAAAATATTTTTAACAGTCTGAATGTATTTTTTTATAAAAATCGGTGGCGATATAAAGATTTTTCCATATAAACTTTCAACCCCTTATTTGAACCCTTAGGGAGTGAATTCAAAAAAACCATGAAATACGTGTTCAATGAAATATTTTTAAGAGTCTGAATTTCAATTTTTATTAAAATCGGTGCCGATTTAAAAAAAATCCATACAAATTTTCAACCCCTATTTCGTCCCTTTAGGCTTAAAATTTTTCAAAATCCCTTCTTAGTGGATGTCCGGATTACGAAAATAAACATCTGTCCAAATTTCACGTTTCTACGCACAGCGGTTACGGCTGTGCGTGCGTCTTACCTCAGTCAGTCAGGTACATGTCCTTTTATATATATAGAAGAAGAAGATAGATTAATATATTTTTTCTTCGCTCTGATACTAAGCCAAAAATCGTGGTGTTGAACTCCGCCACTCAACACCTGTTGAACATATGCCTCAATCTGCTACATACAAAAAATATATTAACAATGTTAGCTAAAACTTTGTTCACTCTGTTTCTAGATAGCTCCGTTCTATATTTTTTGTAGGGTGTCAGATAAAGAATATACCATAGTATTTTTTATCAAGCTATAAAATACTTATTATATAATGTTAATATTACTATGAGGCAGCCGTGGCCGTTGTGGATTCGATTCCCACTCAGAGGAATGCTATATTTGATATTTTAATTTTCTCGCTCAACGAGCATTGCCTCGAGAATTCTTAATACAAATTTTTCCAGGTTCCTTCTGCCTACTCTGCTATTTGCGGGATACAGCGTGACGCTAAAAATATTTATATATCACTATACTAGTGGGTACTAGTAATAGTTCATCCAAAATCATTATATTTAATTAGAAAGGCCAATCTTCACTATAGAGTCATCAAAATACTATTTTTAATTTATCTCTATCGAAATATTATAAAGAAAAATGAAAGTAATAAAGGTACAATCGTGATTTCATTTCAAATATAAAGCAAACCGGCTTATTTGGGGGCAAATGTTGTCTTAAAGAAATAACACCTTTTAAATATTTACACGTATATGCTTTCACTTTTACAAGGAATAAATACAAGTAAATGTGTATTCGAAAGACGTCGCTTTACGAATTCAGCTGGATCTTCGGGGCTGTACGATCGTGGGCTTTTTGACGTGTTTTATACATGTTGTCAATTGGTGTCTAATGTATCGAAATAAACGAAAAATAAAAAAAAAAACACATAATAACTCGTATACGTAAGTACGTACAGACGTGCTCAGGAGCTCAAGCGTGCGCGCGTAAGATTGTGGGTTCGACTCTCACTCATAGCATGAAATATTAAATATTGTTATTGTCTTTGGCAATGAGGTAAAGCACGGCGTTGAGTTCCCCCACTTAAAATGAAATGAAACGGCAGTGTCTTAATGGCGATAGAGTATCTTTACACTAGGTTCCCAGGTTTCCTCCACCTATTTTGCTATGTGGGACAGCGCGTGAAGTTGAAGCGGATATAGCTGCTGCTCTTCGGGAGAGAAGCACAATAACATTATAAAATCCGCCTGTTGCTGGTGGTTGAGTGTGAATATTAATGTATAGATAGGGAAGGCCGAGCTGTGTAAATGTTGTGTTTATATTTTGAATATGAGCCATGTTTATACTATGAGTTAATATCCTTTAAAATACAAGTAAAATAAATTAAAATAGGTGCTGTTTATAATAATTGTATTAGGCTGTATATTAGTAAAAGTAAATAATGCTTTAATTGTAATAGTATTTGAAGGAACGTTATCTAAATGGACGTGGTTCTTGTTCCGTTACGATCAATATTCTAATGAAAAAACAAGGAGCTACATGCATTTTTGCATAGTAGGGTCGGTGGTGATTTCTTTTTTGTTTTCGTCGATATTTTACGAATACTATAATAATTATATCGATGGGGAACAGGAGTCTTGATAAGAACAGAGTGTCTTAACACTAGGTTCATAGGTTACCTCTGCCTACCCTGATATGTGTAGCATACAGTGTGGAATATACATCTTAATATTGTAGTTCGGTCGTGGCGAAGCGGCACAAAGTGTGACTGTAAATGTGAATGGTTGAAGGTTCCATCCATTCCATTATTGTTCCATTATTTAGACGTATATTTCCATTCCCTCGCTTTGGTGTCGAGGCAAAACCCAGCGTTAAGATCCACGCTGCCACGCTGAAAATTCGGCGGAAAGTAGCAAACGGAGTGTCTTTACACTAGATTCCCTTCCCTACCTACCTACTCTGCTATGCGGGATACAGCGTGAAGCTGATATATATATATATATATATATATATATATATATATATATATATATATATATATATATATATATATATATATATATATATACACTTGAGCAGTAGAACCTGAGATTTTGCAACATCAACACTTTACACACGTACTTAGCCATAATGGTGATTGACGCACTAAAACCGGTATCAATCGAAGTTTTTCGATTAACTGTCGTAGGTAATAAATGGTGTATTACGGACACTCCCCTGTCACGCGGTGCGACAGTAATTGTGCTTGTCCTTACTGTGTAGGCATTTTATATACTGTTTAATATATATTATTTATTAGTTTTTTAAAATATTTACAATGTTATAATTATTGCATGAATATGTAAATATACATATCACGCTGTATCCCGCATATAGCACACAGGAAGGTAGGCAGAGGGAACTTAGTGTTCAGACACCGTTCCCCACTTTCCGCCAAGTACTGGAGGAACTCAACGCCGCGCTTTGCCTCGACACCAGAGCGAAGAAATTAAAATATGAAATATTTCATTTCCTCGAGTGGTGATTGAACTCACAACCAGTGGCGTTTATACAATTGTGCCCTGTGCCTTAATCTTTACTTAAAATAAAATCATAACTGATCGGTATCTGTACATAGAATATAAATAAGAAAAAAAATGTAATTGGTAGCATTAGTAGTAGTATAGAACCAAAATCTAGATTTTTAAAAACTTTGTATGTTTGACTGTGGGTTTATGCATTCTAATGTTAGAATAGGCTAAACTGATTTAATTGCAGTTTTCACTATTGTATTTTGAAAAGTTGTTTCAATGAATTGGCTTAAACTTCACTTTTCAATACATTATTTCTAAAATAATTTACTTAGAGATTACAATAAAAAGTTTATTTAAAATAAAATGAGGCCAGTCGTGGAGCAGCGGCACAAAGTGTGACTGTGAAACCGGCTGGTTGTGGGTTCGATCCCCACTCGAGGATATGAAATATTTACTTAAATTTATATTTCCATTTCTTCGCTCTGGTGTCGAGGCAAAGCGCGGCGTTGAGTTCTGCCACTTACCACGCAATACCTCCAGAATTCGGCAGAATGTGGGGAATGGAGTATCTTAACACTAGGTCCCCTCTGCCTACCCTGATGTGTGTGGGATACAGCGTGGGATGAAGCTGATTCAATTTATTTAATAGTAATAAGATATAAAAAGAAAATAATTTATGTGCATATTTGAAGACGCAATCACTTCCAACAGACCATCATCGAGGCATCAGAGGAAATCCACCGTAGAATATATTATATTCGAACCGAGTTGTTAAATTCGCTCCCAACATTACTAGTCACGAATAGAATTTTTTGAAGAACTAAGTGTTTTCAAGATATTTCATTTACTTCCAAAGAAGTTTTGTTTACAGAATTTTTATGTAAGATCAATTTTAACATAATGTAAATATGACAATCAGTTTTATGCAAAGATGTATTTGAGGCCAGTCGTGGCGCAGGGGCACGAAGTGTGACTGTAAAACCGACTGGTTGTGGGTTCGATCCCCACTCGAGGAGATGAAATATTTACTTAAATTTATATTTCCATTTCTTCGCTCTGGTGTCGAGGCTAAGCGCGGCGTTGAGTTCTGCCACTCAACACGCAATGCCTCCAGAATTCAGTTCCCACTGTCTACCCTGCTGTGTGCGGGATACAGCGTTAAGCTGTTTAAATTAAATGTATTTAGATTAAAAATTCGCTATTATAAACAATTTCCTCAATGTGACTGATAAACATACTCGTAGTATAATTTTGAGTATCCATATACTATATTCCATTTTTTATCATTCCCACATTTAGAAACGTTTTAAATGAGCCAAAAATAGAAAATGGAATGATGGATCATTAGATTCCATTTGTATCTTCAAATAAAGCCGGTGAAGTGACAGTCGGACTCGCCCACCGAGGATTGCGTACCAATTTCAGGATTGTAGGTCAACAGGAAGTACAACTCATAAAAAAAGTAGAAAAACTTACGATTTTTTTTAACATTTTTTAAAGTGTTATTCCAAACTTAGGAAAGAAAAATACTTATTTAGAAAACGTATAAAAATTGGTCGGTTTCCAGGAGGCGTGGGTTCGAGTCCCGCTACGTTTAAATTTTTATACCTTTTCTAAATAAGTATTAAATTTAATACTTATTTAGAAAACGTATAAAAATTTGAACGCAGCGGGACTCGAACCCGCGCCTCCTGGAAACCGACCAGGCGCTCTGACCACTAAGCCATGCGTCCGTACATGGCGTACGTTTTCTAAATAAGTATTTTTTTTCCTAAGTGTGGAATAACACTTTAAAAATGTTTAAAAATATTAAATTTAAGTTTGCGTAAGCACTAATTTTATATGAAACTAGAGGGCGCGCGCGGCTTCGCCCGCTTATTAGGAGGGAATCCAAAAGAAACCACGAAACACGTGTTCAAAAAAATATTTTTAACAGTCTGAATTTAATTTTTTATAAAAATCGGTGGTACTTTAAAGATTTTTCCATATAAACTTTCAACCCCTTATTTGTACCCTTAGGGGGTGAATTCTTTAAAACCATGAAATACGTGTTCAATGAAATATTTTTAAGAGTCTGAATTTCAAATTTTATAAAAATCGGTACAGATTAAAATTTTTTTCCATACAAACTTTCAACCCCTATTTCATCCCTTTAGGGTTAAAATTTTTCAAATTCCCTTCTTAGTGGATGTCCAGAATATGAAAATAAACATCTGCCCAAATTTCACGTTTCTACCATCAGCGGTTACGGCTCTGCGTGCGTCTTACCTCAGTCAGTCAGCACAAGTCCTTTTATATATATAGATAACCTATAAATAGTATTTTGTAATATATATATTTAAATATTTATATTTTTTATTTTTCAGGAGGTCTACGGGAAGTATTCTACTTTCATATTTTTGTTTCTTTATAAAAGGTCTTAATAGACGAACTAAAAAGAGATCCTAAAAGGCTTCCGTTATATCCTTTTGAGGTACCTAATGGAAACCATAAAAAACAAGACAGACTTGTTTTTTAAAGTTAAAGTCAAAATCAAATAATTTTATTCAAAACAAAAAGCTATATGGTTCATTTTTTGAACGTTAAATAATTTACCACCAGTTCAGTAAAATGCCTCAGACATGAGAAGAAACTCAGCGGCACTTTTTTTAAATCAATTATACAAAAACATATTTTAATATTTCTGACAGTGATACTTTGAAACAGAGTGGAGCGAGCATTTCATTCCCAAGGCGTGTTATAATTTATATAATCATTAATTTGGTAACAACCTTTAACACACATACGTCTTTTCACAACACTTTTAAGTTGTGATATAGAACATTCTTGGACGTTTTTTTGGATCCTGTTGTAAAAGCGTACACATTGTCCCATAAAAGAATTACGGACTCGATGTAATCGGACAGATGCAATTTACTCCTCAAGTACATCACCAATTTTGGCAAAATCTGAGTGAATCTGAGATACAACTGTCAATAATATATTGACAGTTGTAATATTTAAAATTTTTGCCTTAACGATTTTCTAGGGCCTAAGTTATAGATTGCGCTTACATAACTCGCGACCTACTACTATGAAAGTAGCTAAAGTAAACAAGGCGAGCTGTTTCCACTTCAGTTAATAGTCATTTTTTTTAACCGCAAATGTTGCTGAGCTAAGTCAATTCGCCAATCCATCGATATGAGATCCCCACTGTAATATAGAGTCAATAGTGATACCGAGAAATACAGTAGAATCGACAATTTCCAACTAAATATGGCAAATCATTTATATATATTAAAAACAGAAAAGCACCAAGAATAAACCCTTGTGGGACCCCCCCCATACTGACAAATGACCCAGGAGATTTCTTTCCATTCACATCAACCCTCTGAACCCAGTTAGCTAAATAAGAGGTCAGAATATTGAGTGCACGTCCTATCATAAGCTACTTTCATGACATTATATTTTTATTTAAATAGTTATTTAAAAAAGCAAATTGAATTAAGAATTACTGTTCTGTAACAGAGGTTTCGAGTATATTTTTCTAATTGAATTAACAAATGTTGTTATCGCTATTTTATGGTACTTTAAACTACATTCTCTAAACTTTTCAAAGCCTTGAGATATTTTAAGGTATCTACAATTGTTATACACGTGTATTCTACGAAGCATCATAACCTAATTACATTGAAAGTTTCAAACTTTCTACAAAATGAAAGAGAAACTTTGACTACCTTTTAGACGTAGACTTTATATTGGCTAACTAGCTTTAAAAAGATACCATTTGTACGTAAAATATGTTCTTTTGTTTAAGATATCTTTCTTAAATTAAATAAAAAAAAAACTCTTATAAATGATTTACGGCATTTTCGTTTCAAAACCGGGTACCGTAAAGACTTTTATCATTTTATTTTGAAAGATTTTCTTTAGCTTTAAAGAACAGTCGTGGCGCAGGGGCACAAGTATATGATTTTAAATGCGACTGGTTATGGGTTCGACCCTCACTCGAGGAAATGAGATATTTATTTAAATTTATATTTTTGTTGCTTCGCTCTGGTGTCGAGGTAAAGACGTTGAGTGCTGCCACTAAACACGCAATGCCTACAGCATTGTGGAGTGTCTTAACACAAGGTTCCCTCTGCTTACTCTGCTGTGTGCGGGATACAGCGTGAAGCTGATTTATTTTATTTTTTTATTTAATCAAATAATAATAAACACCCATCCTTAAAATCGATAAAATCAGCATCATCATTTAACTGCCGTCGTCATTCATAGATATGACTTTAAACATTAGTAGCAGAATACTAAAATATTTCACTAGTAAATCGTTATTTGTCTTGGCCGCGTGGTCAAGTCGGGCCAAAGTGTGGCACAGTATCGGGGGATGGCGCTAATGATCGCGGGCGGGACACGCAACGGCTAGATTAGATCGGCCCAATTCTTGGGGAGTAATTTCCGCTGTATAGTTCGATGGCCCCCTTTACTAGAAAAACCTTTAAGAAGTCGTGCCGTGGGCCTCGGAAGTAGCTATATTGTTTGTTATATATGTGTAGCTACTAAAACAACTTTTGCTGATTAAATTATGTGTATGTAAATTTACTATTATTTATTGTGTTGAGTTTTTCCATATTGAAATATATCAATATGAAAATTTATCATCACATGACATTGATGTAACATGTTATTTAATAGATACTTCGTATGAACATAAATAACTTTATCCCTAGCGGGGTAGTAAGAGAGAACGGAGCGCCAAACGCTACGGTCTCTACATACCTCTTTCGCCTCACCCACTGTCATCAACCTCTTCATAGATGCCCTCCGGGAACCTCTCTTACAACTCACTTTTCCATCATAAATCTTTTTTGCCATTCTTTCATCACTCATTCGTTCGACGTGGCCAAACCAGCTGAGCACGGTCTTCTTCATTCTCACCGTGACATCCTCGTTAGTACCTGCCATTCTGTGTATCTCTTCATTGTGGATTCGATCAGCTAAGCTGACCCCGCATATCCTACGAGGAGATCGCATCTCCACGGCATTCACCTTTCTTACACATTCACTACTACTACATTCATAAATAATATGATATTGTATAATATCTAGAAACATTTTAACTTACGATTCTTTAGCATTAGATAACTTTTCATATTTTTTATATATATTGTCAGACATCCAGCAAATATTTTCTATGTAACTGAACAAATGCAAAATAAACAAATATCGGATATAAATCAATATTCTTTACTTTAAAGTTCTTAATATGCCAGCCAAAGTGAAATGGGCATAGTTTTATGGTAATGAGACGCCGGAAGAGAAACAGCGTGGGTGAACCGATACCTATCTGACTGTTTTGAATTTTAAGAAGTTGTGACCTTTTATCTGGATCAGAAGCTTCGCTTTTATTCGAATTAGATCTAATACAAAAAAAAGACGCAGGTCGTGGCGCAGGAGACTACAAGTGGGTGACTGTAAAGCGATGGTTGTTAGTTCGATTACAACTCAGAGGAATGAATTCTTATTTATTAATGTTATTGTTATTATACGGAATTCTTGTTTATTATATCTTCGCTGGTTGTGGTCTCAAGGCATAAACCAGGCGTCCTCGTAAAGTCGGCGAAAAGTGGGGAACGGAGTGTCTTAACACTAGGCTACCAGGTGTCAGAACAGAAAGAAGAACAGAGTGTTTTAATACTAGGTTTCCGTCTGCCTACTCTACTATAAATTCTTGATATGATGATATAAAAAAACAATCAAAGATTTGTATGTACCGTTGTTATTTTGTATACGTAAGACTACATATACCGCTATCAGTAAGAAGCAGTTAGATGATAGTCACAGAAAGAACTAGCTAAATCATTTAAATTACCTATCTTGTTTACCTAAAACACACAGATAAACCATTATTTATCTATCTCTCTATTACTTCTATTATTATCTATTCAATTATCTTTGAGGCTAGTCGTGGCGCAGCGGCACGACGTGTGACTATAAAACCGACTGGTTGTGGGTTCGATCCCCCATCCCATCTCGAGGAGATGAAATATTTACTTAAATTTATATTTCCATTTCTTCGCTCTGGTTAAGCGCGGCGTTGAGTTCTGCCACTCAACACGCAATGCCTCCAGAATTCGGCAGAAAGTGGGCAACAGAGTTTCTTAACACTAGGTTCCCTCTGCCTACCCTGCTGTGTGCGGGATACAGTGTGAAGCTGATAATTATCTTACATTTGAAAAATTACTATAAAAGTAATAAAAAAAATGTATGTACCGCAATAAATAAAAAAAAAACATATTGAATATATGACATATATTTAACTGGAGTCTATCCAGTGCTCTCTGATTGATTGGAAGGTTAATATGGAAATGTATCGGTTTCGGTCGCTTGTATCAACGTTATAAACCTTCGTAATTGACTATTGATTTCCTCATTTGCATAGTTCACTGTAATACAACTGTTGGATGCTGTGAGACCAATGTTATCTGTTGATATGTTTATGTCTTAATATGTAGAATTGAAATACTTTACGTCTTAGAGTAGTTTATTATATTATTTATTTATTTTACTGAATAAGCAATGCCTCCAGAATTCGGCAGAAAGTGGGGAGCGGAGTGTTATAACACTAGGTTCCCTCTGCTTGCTGTGTGCGGGATACAGCGTGAAGCTGATTTAATTTAATTAGATTTTTTTATTTATTTTAGATGTATCGTGGTGCATTTAGTTTGTATATACGCTAGGTATTTAGATACTTGAAGATATTTTATTTGAATTACATCCGTCATTGTGGTTTGGAAAGAAAAAAACTCGGAATTGAGCTTTTACACTTAACTAGAAATCTCTTTAAAAGAAGCGAAAAGAGGAAGATGTAGATTTTCTCTCTTGGCTGGATATGTAAGAGATGTTTAAAGTATTTTTTTTCAAGAAAAAGTTTCGTTTCCAGATTTTATGCTGTCACATTTTAATATTCTTTTTTATAAAGTTCAACGTTGTCTTTTGTAAAAAAGTTTTAACACTTACGTATGTTGTATATGATGTATAAAATATTTGTGTACCTTTTTCAGCTTCGCGTTGTGTCCCGCACGTAGCAAGGTAGGCAGAGGGATCCTGGGTACCTAGTGTTAAAAAACTCCGTTCCCATTGAAAAATTATAGTGGCATTGCGTGTTAAGTGGCGGGACTCAACGCCTCGATTTCCTCGTAAGTAGAGCGAAAAAATGAAAATGCTTAATACTTCCTTTTTTCGAGTGAGAATCGAACCCACAAGTTTTTACGTTTACAGTCTCACGCTTGTGCTCTTGCGCCACCACTGGCCTCAAATTTATATATAATATTACGATTATTATTGAACCAAATCACTTGTTATGTTTGTATGATTAATTTACTTTTCAAGTTTTCATTTTAAACGTTTTAGTCAACCACAAGGAATAATTTTCTTGCTAATTTAACATATTAGAATGAAATTATTATATATGTATATATACTGAAGTATTGGTCAAGGTGTACAAGTGTGTGACTGTAACGCGACGGGTGTGGGTTCGATCCCACTCGAGGGAATAAATATTTATTTATTCATACATACAAATATTTTAATTTTTTCACTCTGGTACCAAGGCAAAAGTTCGGCATAAAGTTTCGCCACTAAGCATGTAATGCCTCGAAATATTCGGCGTAAAGTGGCGGCGGGAACGGAGTGTTTTTATACTTGGTTTCTGCTGCCTACCCTGCTGTGTGCGGGATACAGCGTGAAGCTGATTTAATTACATTTTTAATGTATATACGCTCTGTACACATGTATATAATTTATTACGTAATATCTGATCGTATTAAGATTTAAGTGCTAAACAAAAAACCTAATAAACACCCACGCTCATAGTTTGTTGGATAATTTATCATAGTGTTGAATTTTATTTCTCTGACGTTTGTAGCCAATGTTCCTATCACGTATTGTAATAAAATTGCCAAGAATATAATGGTGATGGCGAAATTTTCTTAGTAAACTAATTAGAGAAGAAGATTGCGATAGTAATGGATTCAAATGGGAAAAGGGTTAAAAGAAAAATATTACTAAAATCATATTTTAGTAATCTACGGATCTGTATAATAATGAATCTATGGAATGTTTTTTTTAGCTTTACGCAGTATAATGCACTAAGACACTTCATTCTTTCATTCTGCAAGAAATAAAAATACTAAATATTTTATTTTTAACATTTTTTAAAGTGTTATTCCACAGTTAGGAAAGAAAAAATACTTATTTAGAAAACGTATAAAAATTTGAACGTAGCGGAACTCGAACCCGCGTTTCCTGGAAACCAACCAGAATCTCTGACCACTATGCCATACGTTCTCGTCAAGCTACGTCGAAATTTTTATACGCTTGTTACAACTTATTTATGTTTCTAATTGTACCAAATAAAATACCCAAATTTCTCATGAAGAAATATTAACAGCAATTCATCTAAGATAGTATTTTTGTAATTAGTGATGTTATTAATTCCAAAGCGCGTACCATAGTGATGTTACGAGAGCGTTACGTGCGAAAGGGCAATCAATCAGAGGTGTTGAACCGTTAGTAGTGTGCGTGAGTAAGCCCATTCGACTGGTGTAAAGTCATAAGTAAAGCTACGATTTTGGCATGTTTTGAAGGGAGCTTCAATAGAAATGGGTGAAATCTTTCTTTTTGCTTTCCATTTGACGGATTGGATTAAAAAATTGGAGATATATTTGGGTGTAGGTAGTAATAATTTGTTATTATTTAATAAATTAGTTTTAATTAATAAAATGCTTCCACACTGATATTTTTTTTCTTTTTTGGCGAACATAAGACTAGAAACTTAAGTTTTTTTATTCAGCTTTAAGGCGGCTTTTTATCGGGATACAGCATACCGCATAGAATAGGGTAGGCAGAGGAAGTAGTGTTAAGAAACACCGCTACCTACTTTCCACTGGAGTCTGAAGGCATTGCGTGTTCAGTGGCGGAACTTAACGCCACTGGCAAAGCACGCCTCGACACCAGAGCGAAAAAATGAAAATATAAAATATTTGATATCCTCTCGTCCAGGCTTCTAGAAACTTAAGTAATTATAAATTATGAAATTTTTAATATCACCATGTCATAAACAAAATATATTACACATAAAAACATACTGTAATGAAATTGTGGCCCCCATATCCTACTAAGTAGATTTTTACGAGCGTTATCGGTTTTTCCCCTGAGAATCATATGAACACATACAAATAAAATTTGCCAAAAATATACCTACTTTGACCGTAAAATAAGGATTTTTCACTTTTTTCTCTTTTTAGAGCATAATGGCAAATCATTTTCCTCTCTTTGCCCATGAGATACTGTGTTTTGATGCCGAAAGCTATCGTCGTGATAAGGCTTGGCCAAATCGAGATAGAATATTATATCTTTAACGCGTATTCGTGCTAGATTTTAATGTATGGCATCCGCTTCCTATAGGCCGTGTCAGACACGCTATCCGATGATTCAGACTTTTTGTAATGTTCTTATCATTTAGTCATGCCGATGCTGTTATCAAGATAGGTTTTTAATATACTTCAGACCAGTCATGATTCAGGGTCATAAACTTGTGACTGTAAGCGCGATATGTCGTGGGTTCAATTTCCACTTGAGGTAATGAAATATTTTTCTTTTCTAAGTGTGGAATAATCCTTTAAATTTTTAAAAATAATCAGATATTTTTAGTATTTTAATTTCTTCGTTATGGTGTCAAGGCAAAGCGCGGCGTTCTGCCACTCAATACGCAATGCCTCCAAAATTTAGCGGATTGTGACAAGCGGAGTCTTTTAACACAAACTCTGCCTACATGCTGGATCCAGCGTAAAGTTGTAAAACAATAATAAAAAAAATATATAATATTAAAATATTAGTTACTGGCTGGTTACAATAACTATTTTACTTAAGACTCACAAAAATAAAACCACATTACGAAAAATAATAAATTATTATACTTGTAGTTAAAGCAGATGTAGAGTATAACTCTACATAAAACAAATTTAAGAAACTTAAATTTAGTTTTAATGGAATTATCAAAATATAATATGAAATAATTAATTTTTTCCTGATTATCGTTTTTTTTTGCTTTTTTATGGCGCATATAAAGAAATATACGAATGTAACATATGCATATATATGTATTCTTATGTGAGAGTTCAAAACAAAGATGTTACTTAATTATGGAAAATTTAAAACTTTCATAAGATAAATAATTTTATCAGTATTTATTAATAGAACAAAATAGTATAAAATAATACATTGAAAATACACGCTTACAATACAATAACGGAACTATTGAAAAAGGAGGAGTTTATCCAAAAAACTAAATCACAATATCTACAACAGAAATTTTAAAAAATGGAAGAGTTTTTCCAGTGTACTCCTTCCTACATGTGTCACATCAAAGTCGATTCATCGAAGGCGATTATGAAGTACCAGGGAAAGCCATTTTCCAATACCACGGTCAATGGGAAGTCCTTCTGGAGTATTATTTTTGGCGCGAGCGCGCTCGGGACGCTGGGGCGGCCAGTGCGGGATGCGACCTGTTGAAGTGAGGTTGCGACGTCACAGCTCCCGGGGATAAGCGTTGAATTTGAATTTGGAACGCTCCATTGTGTGGCCAGTTACAAGTGTTGTGCTTTGGTTGGAATTTTTGTGTTGTCTGTGGAGGTAAATTTAAGTTGTTTTTTTTTTAAATAAAATTAAATATTAATGAGTATAACTTAATTTTTATTGTTATATATTTTTTTTAATAAATTATTTATCTAACGATCTTATTTTTATTTTTATTAACGATTTTTTTTTTTCATTTTTTTATTGTATTTTAGAAATGAAACTTAAAAAGAAATTCTGCCTGTATTTTTATCTTTAGTACAAAGCTATAGCTCTTAGCGCGGCTTACTAATACCATTGTTTTTTTGAAGAGGAAAATTTATTAATGCCAGCGTTAAGGAGAAAGATAAGTCGACGTTTATTTGTGCGTAGGCGAGGATAAGTAGGATATAGTGTAGGTTGTGGCGTATACTCGTTTGTTTTTTTTATTACCTTAATTTTTTAATATTAAGTAATTTAAAATAATATAAACCATATTTATCAATACTTAATATAGGAGTGTCAAGAAAATATCCATAAAACGTTAATTGCCATTGAAGTACATTGGGTACTTACCTTAGGTACTTACCTGTAGGTTTATATGTGTAAAATACTTTTTTGATTGATATTGATTTTAATCTATTTTTTCCTTATATGTCCAGGAAAGGGGGAAGGGGGAATCATGTTGCACATATATAAAAATCTTAATTTCTTATACACTTATATAAGGTGTGTGAGTCAGACTCGCGTCGGTTTTGTTAAAATAGCTCATAAAGTATCAGAATTCTCTCTAATTATTACCTCCGTATAAATGTATATATACGTTGTATTTTATAAAAATAATTGTTACTTATTAATACAATATTTAAACATAAAAAAAACCTAGTTATAAGACGAGTCGTTCCCCACTTTCCGCACAATTCTAGAGGCATTGCGTGTTGAGTGGCGGAACTCCACGCCGCGCTTTGCCTTGACACCAGAGCGAAGAAACGGAAATATACATTTGAAATAAATATTACATTTCCTCTTGTGGGGATCGAACCCCCAACCAGTCACTTTTACACTGTGTGCCCCTGCGCCACAACTAGCCTCATTATTTGTAAAACTTATAAATGTGTCTTTTTTTTGTTTTGAAAACAACGTTCAATAGTTTACAATCAAGGCAAAATTCGATTTTGGGGCGCCTACACAGTTTGCGTTCTAAAGGTTATGCACCAAAATAACTTATTGAAGAATTATTCTATATTCCTATGTTAGTAAACATCAAATATAAATATTATGTACTATAATATGACTAAAATATACGCTATAGAAGTTAATAGACACAACATTAGGTAGAATAAAAGAGATTTTGTATCGTTGATAAAGACAAACAAAAAAAAGTCGTTTTTGGTATTTATGAATCCATGTAACGTAGAGGTAGTAAGTCGAATACCTTTGTCGTTTTATTAACATGTGAAATATCTAAGAAAATGTATACAATAGGCTTAGGATATGAAAGAGCCATATTTTAATCAATTAAATCGTTAAATTAAACAAATCATAAAATAAAAAAATCAATCAGCTTCACGCTCTATCCCGCACACTGCATATGGGTAGGCATAGGGAACCTAGTGTTAAGACACTCCGTTCCCCACTTTCTACTGGATTCTGGAGGCATTGCGTGTTGAGTGGCAGAACTCAACGCCGCGCTTTGCATCGACACCAGAGCGAAGAAATGGAAATATAAATTTAAGTAAATATTTCATCTCCTCGAGTGGGGATCGAATTCAAATCATGCAACCGATAAATATAGGTAGCCCCGGTTGTTTTCTGCACACATAATTATTTTTTACTGCAAATGCAATATGGCCGCTATCAAACACTATGAGCATAATATAATTTTAGTATTATTGGTGAGAGTAGAACGCTAAGTACAATTGCTTTGATAACCATCAAATCTTGATGGGTGGGAAATAAAAAGCGGCACTTAAGATATTGGTGGATGGGTGACTTTTGGAAAATTACCTTTTAATACTATTGAGGCCGGTCGTGGCGCAGTGGCACGAGGTTGACTGCAAAACCGACTGGTTGTGGGTTCGATCCCCACTCGAGGAGATGAAATATTTACTTAAATTTATATTTCCATTTCTTCGCTCTGGTGTCGAGGTTAAGCGCGGCGTTGAGTTCTGCCACTCAACACGCAATGCCTCCAGAATTCGGCAGAAAGTGGGGAACGGAGTGTCTTAACACTAGGTTTCCTCTGCCTACCCTGCTGTGTGCGGGATACAGCGTGAAGCTAATTTAATTTAATTTTTTACTATTCAACCCCCTTGATAACTATGTGAGGTGAACAACAAAATATATCATTTTTATAAATTATTTTATTCTTCAACATATTTTTAAAACAATGAAAAAAGTATCATGTTATGAGGTTTAAAAAGTATAATATCAAAAAAATATATCAATATTTATTGCCATCTCTTCTTTCAGTAGGAGCGAAAATACCTATATAATAGTTTTCTATGTAATTTAGTAATATTTGCCGTTGCGGCGCTGGGGCATACGCGTGTGATTGTAACGCGACGGTCGTAGGTTCGTTCCCCGTTCGAGGAAGAGGATGATTACTAATTAATAAATTATTTATTATTATATAATAATAAATAATTTATTACTCATTTCTTCGCTCTAGTACTAAGGCCAAAGCGTGGCATTGAGTTCCGCCTTTCAACGCACAATGCTTCGAAAATTCGGCGGAAAGTGGCGAACGAAGTGTCTTAACACTAGGTGCCCTAGAATACAGCGTGATGTTTAAAAAAAAATGTAAAATGAAATTGGTTCTAGTGCTTAATTTTGATAAAAAATTTGATGATGTATTAATTACTATTATACGATATCAAAGTTGATGACTGTTGATTTGTTCGTTATAAACAAGAAAATACGCTTGCAGCTTTCATAAAACTTATGCCCTATAAAGTTATTAGCCACGCTAGGTATTTCCATATAAAAGTTCTTTAGATTATATGAGTATATTAGAGTAACACTAACAAGGTCCGTGGTGGTGCAGTGACACAAGCACGCGAGTGGAAACGCGAAGATTGTGGGTTCGATGCCCACTCGGGAATTAATATTTTCATTTCTTCGCTCTGTTAACAAGATAAAGCTTAACGACGCAATGCCTCGAAAATTTTGCAGAAAATAGGAAACGGAGTCTCTTAACACTAGTTTCCCTCTGCCTAATCTGGGATGTGCGGGATACAGCGTGAAGCTAAGCTAATCGTAGCCACAATCAGGTAATGAACATATTTCATTCCCCCGAGTGAGAATCGAACCCACAATCATCGCGTTTATATATCACGACCTCATTATTAAACGAAAAACACAATAAATATAACACTCTACTATAAAGTGTTTACTTTATAGCCGAACAAAATTCTATCTAAAGCTGAACTAAAATCAGAGGACGATGTAACAGCACCTGAATACATTACTGGCACTTAAAACATAGATAAGGGTAATCTATGGAGTGCGTGTAGTGGCGTCGCGATAGTGTTACCTATTCTATGCTGATTTGTTTTTGTTAACTATATTATAGTGTTTTTTTTTCAAGCTTTACGCTGTATCCCACAAGTAGCGGGTTAGATATAGGGAGCCTTGTGTTAATACACAGAATTCTGGGGGCGTTTGCGTGTTGAGTGGCACATTCAATGCTTCGCTGTTCCTCGATACTAGGGCGAAGTATTGAAAATATTAAATATTTTCTTAAAATATAAAATATTATTTTCTCAGGTGGGATTCGAACCCACATCCTATTGCGTTTATAGTCACACGCTTGTGTCCGTGCGCCATGATTGGCCTTTAAAGCCCTAAACTGTAACTTCAAGTCTAAACTATTTTATCTATGTATAAAAATATACAGACTGATACAATGGTTAAAATTTTACCTATTTAAGTAAATGATATTAAAACATTTAATTACTTAATAATTTGATTAAATTTAAATAACTTTGATTTTAACTGGAAGCCAGCAGTGGCGCAGGAGCACAAAGTATGACTGTAAACGGTTGTGGGTTACTCGTTTGATGGTTGATTGGTTGGTTGGGCGTTGAGTTACTCCACTCAGCATGCAGCAATGCCTCCAGAATTCGGCGGAGAGTGGGAAACGGAGTGTCTTAACACTAGGTTCCCACTGCCTAACCTGCGGTGTGCGGGTATAACGTGAAGCTGATTTGATTAAATAATTTTAAATTATATTGATCGATGGAATGTTGTTTTCTAAGACGTCATAACTAGCGGTTGCCAATAGTTTTATCAATTGTACAATAATAGACTTGAAATTGTAATGTAGGAAAATTTTTAACCTAAAAGAGTGATCTATAATTTGCAACAAAAAAAACCCTTTTTTAAACATTTTTAAAGTGTTAATCCATACTTAGGAAAGAAAAATACTTATATAGAAAACGTATAAAAATTTGAACGCAGTGGGACTCGAACCCGCGCCTCCTGGAAACCGACCAGGCGCTCTGACCACTAAGCTATGCGTTCTCGCCAAGCTACGTCGAAATTTGTAAAAAAAATACAAATTTAAGATTTATATGAATTTTTTATGGATTGCATTGTTAGAACCACAATGAGAGCACCAGCTTTCGTATAAAAAAAATAATCATCAAAACCGGTCCCACCAGTCAAAAGTTCTGAAATAACAAACTTAAAAAATACAGTCAAATTAAAAACCTCCTTTTAAAGAAGCTGGTTGAAAAAGGGCAACTAAATGTTAGCCCATTAATTAGAAAAAAAAACGTATTACTCAAAGTTCGGAAAAGTAATTTAATTTAAAATGGTTCTCGTTCAACCTTCATAACTTTTCGAAAACGAATAGCAAAGCCAGTGTGTAAAACTGGAACAAAAGTCAGATTCTTTCTTCGAGTACGTGTCGTTGTTATCCCAAAAAAAAACAATAATTAACTTTTTAAGATACATTTCTGGCCAGTCGTGGCGCAAAGGCACAAGCGTGTGACTGTAAAAGCGACTGGTTGTGGGTTCGATCCCCACTCGAGGCAATAAAATATTTATTTAAAATTATATTTTCATTTCTGGTGTCAACACGCAATGCCTCCAGAATTCGGCGGAAAATAGAGAACGGATTGTTATATATAGCTTAATACTATAATACTAGTGTGAATGTGGTTTTCTATTTTATACAGATACATTAAAAATACAGTTTAAGGCTAATAAAAACACTTTGAACAACACTAAACAAGTATATGTAGATAGAGTAACTTAAGCAAAATATTTGCTTTTGCGTCGTGTATTGAGAACTAGCTAACGTTTTGTTTAAAGTATTTTAAGATGAGATCAGATACTAAGTGTAATTACTGTTCATTTATCCATCAAAGTTTTGTATACACATACATTTTTCTAATAAAAAAAATATTTTACGAATTCTAGGTTTCTAGATTGTAGGTTGTAGAATGCTGGAAATTTATAGCACAGAAGGGTAAGCATGTAAAATAAAGCAATATAAAAGTAGACATACAGTCCTCGTACGCTTGTTGTGGGTTCGATCCCTACTCGGAGGAATGATTATATTTTTACTTTTAACATTTTTTAAACTTAATCCACACTTAGGAAAGAAAAATACTTATTTAGAAAACGTATAAAAATTTTAACGTAGAGGGACTCGAACCCGCGCTTTCTAGAAACTGACCAGGCGCTCTGACCACTGAGCCATACGTTCACGTATGGATCGGTTCTCAGGAGACGCTGGTTCGAGTCCCGCTACGTTAAAATTTTTATATTATACGTTTTCCAAATAATATTTTTATTTTTTATTTTCTTTCTCTGATAGGTAAAGCACACCGTTGAGTTGAGTCGGTCGGCCAGTGGCGAACGGAGTGTCTTTGCACTAAACGGTTCCTCGGTTAGATGTGTTTATATAAAATGCTTTTATTTAATTTTACAATTTAAAATTATTAAACTAGTCATTTGCATTTACATGGTGTTTCATTTGCTTTTAAAATAATTATTTCTAACGTTTATATAATAATTTGTATTATCCTATATTTCCATGATTCCATGACTTGAAAAGACGAAGAGCGAAGTTAGGTTCCGATATCAGAAACGTCTTAAAGCATGAAACTATCTCTAGTTGATTTCCACTCACAACAAAAACTAATATATCTAAATATAAACAGAAATTTCCGCTCAATGAACATAATTTGTTTCAGGTATAAAGTGTAGTGCGGTGTAAATGACAGTGGCATATCATAGTGTCATGTGGTGAAGTGTGGTGAAGTGGTGGCGGTCGCAGTGGTCGCGAGTTCGTTCCGCGTCGCCGGCCGCCGCGGCGGTAGCCATGCCGCCGAGTTGACGACGGCGGCCGGCCGCGCCTCCCGCCGCTCGACTACTCGCTATACAAGTATGTATTATGACATATGACACTTACAGTACGGTCGACGAGTCGTGGTCACTGTTAGTTTAGCTGTGTGGAGGTGGAGATTTGATGTTGCAAAAGTTAAGAGCGTCCACGACTCTTTGATTGTGCTGTACAGTATACTTATGTTGTAAAGTATGTATCTACATACTCTATTAATATGCAAATTATAAATTATTAATGTAATTAAAAATTACATTAAATTATTGTTGAAATTGATGAAAAAATATATATTCCTATATAAGTATACTCCATACAGTATATTAAAAAGTTGTATTCTCTAAATAAGGTTTCATACAAGAGAAATATAAGAGTTAATACCATAAAATATTATTAATAAAGTTAATCGTTATTACGTTTGTTTTTTAACAGTCTGTTTTTCTATTTTTAATACATTCATGTATTAAAAAATAGAAAAACAGACTTAGCTTTAAATCAATTTTAATTGTACGGAACCCTAATTCCGATTGTAAAAACATGTCTAATTTTTTTTATGTAGCAACATTTCTCAAAAAGCTCGTCGAGGTTAGACCGGCCGTAAATATTATTTTATCCTACGTAGTGATTACAATTTATTTTGGGAATGGCTCATACGGACAATTCAAACAAATCTATTTGGATACATATACTACTCTGTACAAATATTATCTATTGTGCTTTAAATGTATTCTTTCGAGGCAAAAACGTACACTGTAAACGCGACAGGTTGTGGTTCAATTCCCACTGGACGAAATTAACTATTTCATATTATCATTTTCTTCGCTCTGGCAATAAGGTTTGAGGCCAGTCGTGGCGCAGAGGCCAAAAGTGTGACTGTAAAACCGACTGGTTGTGGGTTCGATCCCCACTCGAAGAGATGAAATATTTACTTAAATTAATATTTCCATTTCTTCGCTCTGGTGTCGAGGCAAAGCGCGGCCTTGAGTTCTGCCAATTAACAAGCAATGCCTTCAGAATTCGGCAGAAAGTGGGGAAAGGAGTATCTTAACACTAAGTTCCCTTTGCCTACCCTGCCGTGTGCGGGATAGAGCGTGAAGCTGGCAATAAGGTAAATCGCGGCGTTAAGTCCCGCTTCTCAACACGCAATGCCTCCACAATTCTGTGATAAGCAGAGAAATGGAAGTTAATGGTAACGGAGCATCTTAACACTATGTCCGGAAAATAGCGTGAAGCAAAAAAATAAAATAAAGATATTGTTAAAGTTCAAATAACAGAATTCACCATTGAGTGAAATTTAATTAGTATATTAATTTAATAGGTAATTTATTGAAATATAACGCAACTGCTATTCACGCTTAGTTAATTTTAATGCTTTAGCCAGTGGCGAATAAATGATGTGTACTATTTTTTCATTAAATCAGCTTCACGATGTATCCCGAACACAGAAGGTTAGGCAGAGGGAACCTAGTGTTAAGACACTCCGTTCCCCACTTTCTGCCGATTTCTGGAGGCATTGCGTGTTGAGTGGCAGAACTCAACGCCGCGCTTTTGCCTAGACACCAGAGTGAAGAAATGGAAATATAAATGTAAATAAATATTTCATTTCCTCGAGTGGGGATCGAACCCACAACCAGTCGGTTTTACAGTCACACTTTGTGCCCCTGCGCTACGACTGGCCTCACTATTTTTTCATAAAAAAATACTTTACATCTAAAGAAATATGCCAAACTATTTTTTCATGCTAGCCATATTTCTTTAGATGTAAAGTATTTTCTATTTGTTCGTGCGTATATTTCTCCAATGTTTTAGTGAATCGATAACAGCAGTCGATTTTTCAATTTGTTTAGATTTATTTATATATTTCTTTCTTTTGTGTGAATTTATTTTGTTTATAAAATAGACGGATATATTTTTATTTGTTGTGAGGCCAGTCGTGGTGCTGCGTCATAAGTGTGTAACTGTAAAGACGATGGGTTGTGGGTTCGTTTCCCAATCAAGAATTTGAAATATTTTCATTTCTACGCTATTCTACACGTAATATCTACAGAATTCGGCGGGAAATGGGAAGCGGAGTGACTTAACACTAGGCTTCCCCTGCCCACTCTGCTACACGCGGGATAAAACATGAATCTAAAAAAAACTTCAAATGTAATTTTCCGTTTATTTAAACGAAAAATGTATTTAGTATAAAAATATCACTTTATTTTTTTAAGATTTGGGAAATGCTTAAAATAATGGTAATAAATTAAAAGCCGTTAATATGATTACCTCATATATTCTTACATGACTATCAAAATACAATTTAAAAAATCTGACTAATAAGTTCATTCGTTTTATAACATTTTCTAGCAATTTTAAAATTCAATTAGACTCACATCCTGCAGTATAGTTGATTGCTTTGTGCAAATCTAGATTGAAATTTGAGAGTGCAATTAGAGAAATAATTCTATATGAAACTGTCCATACATTACATACACTCCTGTGCTATGATAATATTTTTTTTAAATAAAGACATGAGGTCAGTCGTGGTGTAGGGGCACAAAGTGTGACTGTAAAACCGACTGGTTGTGGGTTTGATCCCTACTACTGCAAAGGCAAAGTGCGGCGTTGAGTTCTACCACTCAACACGTAATGCCTCCAGAATTCGGTAGAAAGTGAAAACGGAGTGTCTTAAAATTAGGTTCCAATAGGGAATATCCTGTGTGCGGGATACAGTGTGAAGCTGATCTCTTTATTTAATTATTTTAAATGAAGATATTTTACAGTACAAATGACACTCTACAACCACCTTGTGTAAATTCAGGGACCTCCTATTAATAATTGGTGACAATTTGATAATAAAGATTATTAAAATTCATAGGTAAAAAGCTAAAAGCCACAAAAACATCAAAAGAGTCAATTGAAAAAAAAAATAGTTATTTTTACTTCTCCTCTTCGATGAGTCAAAGTGCGGCGTTGATATCTGCCTTTCAAGATGTCTGTGTTCTCTCTATCTGTTCTGGTATACGGGAGATACAGTGTGAAATGAAACTAAATTTTTATCAATTATTTAAATCAATTTCTCTGGAAGCCTGGATTTATTATGCTTAAATTACGGTAAAAATTAAAAACTATAAATTAAATCAGCTTCACGCTGTATTCCGTACACAGCAGGGTAGGCGGAGGGAACCTAGTGTTAAGACACTCCGTTCCCCATTTTCCGCCAAGTTCTGTAGGCATTGCGTGTTGAGTGGCGGAACTCAACGCTTTGCGTCGACACCAGAGCGAAGAAAGAAAACATAAATGTAAATAAATATTTCTTTTCCTCGAGTGGGGATCGAACCCACAACCAGTCGATTTTACAGTCACACTTTGTGCCGCTGCGCCACGACTCATTACGTTAATGGATCAATATTAATTTTATATAATTATTTGACGTTTGTTGTGGTAATGAATATTGAAAACTAAAGTGCTTAAAATTCTATCCACTGTATAATGTGTATAATTATATTTAATTAGTTTTGAACTGAATGGTCGTAGTATATCAGAGTTTGTTTGATAAAATAATAATGTTATACGTTATATGTTAAAGTATATATAGCTAATAGTGTATTATGAAGCTGCGAATCTGAACAAAAACCGAGGTCTCCCCTATCTCTCTTACCACTCACTTTTCCATCATAAATCTTTTTTGGCATTCTTTCTCTCTCATTCTATCTCATATAGTTTGTATGCATAGTGAATCTAATGCAAATGAATTTACAAACATATACAAGTAGGNATTTATATATATATATATATATATATATATATATATATATATATATTTTTTTTTTGTAAGTCTATCAATATCATCAAAATAAGTCAAAATCAATATCGTCTTATGTCCATTAGAGATAAGCTTATAGTTTCCTTTTCGAAAGTGATTTAAAATTATATTATGTATATATTGTATTATTTATTTGTTATTAGTTATATATTTTTTTGCTAATTACACTTATTTGTATGTGTGTGAAAATTTAGTTTGAGTGTGGAATATTTATGCACATATCATGGTTTTTGATCTTGTTTAGACCAATTAAATCAGCTTCACGCTGTATCCCGCACATAGCAGTGTAAGCAGAGGGAACCTAGTGTTTAGACACTCCGTTCCCCACTTTCTGCCGAATTCTGGAGGCATTGCGTGTTGAGCGGCAAAACTTAACGCCGCGCTTAACCTCGACACCAGAGCGAAGAAATGGAAATATAAATTTAAGTAAATATATCATCTCCTCGAGTGGGGATCGAACCCACTACCAGTCGGTTTTACAGTTACTCTTCGTGCCGCTGCGCCACGACTGGCCTCAATGGTCTGGCTCTTGTTTAGACCAAACTACTTGTATCATAGTAATATTCACCGGCTGTCAATATTTTAAATCTAGACCAGTATTTGAAATGTCCTATTTCAGGAATACAAAGGATTCCCATGAGATATATCGAGGGCTCGTATATGAAAGTTTGTTAATTTAAATATTGCTTATATGAATATTATTGTATAAGCTACATTGTCTTTCTTTATATAAAACTAAATCATAACTTCTAATCTTAAATAGAATAGTTAAAACTAAAACCAATATTGCAATAAATGAAATAGCTAGCATCTCAAAAAAAAGAAAATGAAATATTGAAAGGTAATTCAGTATTTTTTTTGAGGCCAGTCGTGGCCTCAAGCGTGTGACCGTAAACGCAACAAGTTCGGATCTTAGTTCTATGTTCCATCTGACTATCCTGCAAATTTGTGATACAGCGTAAAACTGAGAAAAAGATATTTAAATTTTAATGTCAATAATTGCGTCACTAAATATTTAAAGAGCACTGCATCGTTAAAGGGTCAGAAAGGTGTGGGTGGGGTTAAAGTGTGCAACGTTGTTTTGACGTAGAAGGACTACGTCACGTAGCCCGAGCCATTTTTCCATACCTATTATATTAATAATATAAAAAATATCCTTTATTTAACATAGAGGTATAATCATTATATTCTGTATTTAAAATTAGCGTAAACATAGATATTACAGCCATCGTAAATTATTACAGTCGCTTATCGCATTCTACTTTGTGTATTGGCGTATAAAGAAAAAAAAAGTATTTTGCTTTGAAATTTCAAAATGTAATTCTTTAATAAAATGATATAAGCCTTGCAATGATTTATTAAATATTTTTTTATTCATTAGAATATTCAAGCTGCCAATCCAAAAATGTCATAAATATTCAAAATATACCATTGAATAAGGCAAAAAACAATCATAATCTAAGCTGAGGTCGCAAATATTCGCCTTTTTCAAAGAATTACCATATAGAGAGGGGAGTTTTAACTTTCCGTAAAATGAATTCTAAATCCAATTTCGAGCAAATGATTTTCTTCGGAAAGCTCAGACAGGATGAATTTCTTACAAAACGTGATATGCGTGTGAAAATATTTGAAGGTGCATGTTTGATTACAAATAAGTCGTACACAGTATTACTGTTCATCCAGAGGATACGAGGTGCCATATTATAAATAATAAATATCTTAATAAAATAGTTCAAATAAGTTTAATTTAAGATTTGTTTATGCTTAGATATTTAGGTAAATTTATTTTTTGATGTTAAGGAGGGAGGACATTATATTTTGAGTAAAAAAAACGCATATTGCACTGATTAGCTAAAGCTAAAGTAAATTAAAAAAATATATTTAAACGTAAAATCACTTTACAATAAGCAGACACCTCTCATCTGAGATTACAAAAATTTCATTATATGTACAATATTGAAATTATTAAACTACTTCATTATGAATAAAAAAAAGGCAATGAGCGCTGCAGGAATACTATTCACAGGAATGTAAAATAGTATAAGAAATGCCATTTAAAAGGCATCCTTATTTATATATTGCTCACTAATGTACTGACGATAAATATCTCCAGCTTTTTAAATGGATTTCTAACCGGATGAAAATATCTTCAATATCCTAATTTTACTTGGTAATTAGTGGCTACGAATGTTATTTACTTAGGACATAATTGTGTCACTTTAGAGAATAATAAAGGGGACCGGCAGTTTTGGTATAGACAAAATTAACAGTTAAAATGAGGACATTCGTAACACTGGGTCCTATGCCTACCTTTCTGTGTGCGGGATACAGCGTCACGCTAAAAAAAAGAAAAAACACGAAATAATTAAGAATAAAATAAATGTACACAATGACAAAACACAAATACTTAAATAAAAAAAAAACAATATTTTTGCTGTTCATTGTCTAACAGTGACGACGACTTAATTATTCGAGTAGGTATTTCATATTCACATTGACCTCAAAAACAAAAGCGCTTGATACAACAACATCAATATATTCTACTTATAACAAATACTTGTTTTCTTTGAACATTCACTTTATTTACATCTATTCTGAGTAAGCCCCCGCTGTTTCCTAAAACGTATGCCTTTGAGCGGAGTATCGGATATAGATTTTTTTGATCGAAAAGTCAAGACATGGAACGAAATTTGTATTTTTTGGGTTACGTCTCATTTTGACAGGATAAAAATTAAATAAGAATATTGTTAGTTTAATATTTTCATTGTTTTAGAGGATTATTGGTGTATATACGCCACTATCGTCTTGATTATAATCATATACTTAAATGAGGCCAGTCGCGGCGCAGGGGCACAAAGTGTGGCTGTAAAATCTACTGGTTGTGGGTTCAATCCCCATTCGAGGAAATGAAATATTAGTTTAATGTTTCATTTATTCGCTCTGGTTTCCACTCAATACGCAATGCCTTCAGAATTCGGTGGAAGGAGGGGATGGAGTGTCTTTACACTAGATTCTCTCTGCCTACCCTACTGCGTGCGAGATATAGCGTGAAACTTATTCAATTTTTTATTAATTTATCACTCGAGGTGCAAACCATTTATCCCAATACAATGAAAAATACAACAAGTTTTATAAACAGCAAAGCGTTTAGTCACTATGTAATCTCTATTAATCATAAAAGTTCCGTTCAAACTGTTTCATTATTGTAAGACAATAATAATCATACATTTTACAAGGACTTGAAGGTTATTGAAGTAACCCATACTTCAATACGTACTCGAAAGAGGGCCAAATGTCACGCGTTGTGGTCGGATTGAAGGGTTCCCAAATGGATACGGATTTCGTTTGTAACTTCGGGTATTCATAAATTTGCTTATACAAATTGAATAGTATTTTTTTAAATAAAACAAAACAATATAATGGATGTTTATGTTATTATTATTTGTACGTGTTTGTAAATTCAGTAAGAATAGATTTAGTAAGAGTGGATATCACTATTTTCGCTCTTGTTTAGACCAAAGTACTGGCATGGTAATATTTAATAGAGCAGGTTATATTTAAAATCTAGGCCAGTATTTGAAATATATAGAACATTTATTTACTATTGCACGAATACAAAGAATTCCCACGAGCTATTCGAGGACTTATATATGAAAGTTTGTAAATTTTAATATTGCTTATATGAATATTATCGTATATTGAGCTACATTGTCTTTCTTTGTATAAAACTAAATCATAACTTTTGTATTTAAATAGAATAGATAAAAGAAAAACATTTATAGCTAATATTGTCATTTAGTTCTAATTTTTTTGAGGCCAGTTGTGGCGCCGATATTGCCATTCAGTATTTAATTATTTTGAGGCCAGTAGTGGTGCAGATGCACAAGCGTGTGACTGGAAACGCGGAAGGTCGTGGGTTCGATTCCCACTCGAGGAAATGAAATATTTCATAGTCTTATTTTTTCGCGAGACAAAATGTGTTGTTGAGTTCCACCATTCCACCACACACGTAATGCTCCCAGTGTATGTGCAGCGGAGAGTCTTTTTACTAGGTTTCCTCTGCCTACCCTGTAGATGCGAGATACAGCGTGAAGCTAAAAAAAGGTATTTAAATTTTAATGCCAATAATTGCGTCACTAAATATTTAAAGAGCACTGCATCGTAAAAGGGTCAGAAAGGTGTGGGTGGGGTTAAAGTGTGCAGTTTTGATGTAGAAGGACTACGTCACGTAGCCCGAGCCATTTCTGCACACCTATATTTTTATTTTACATTTGTGACCTTTAAAAGATTTTTATTACTTTATTTAACATTCCGGAATAATAATTATATACTTATTTAGAAAACGTATAAAAATTTGAACGTAGCGGGACTCGAACCCGTGCCTCCTGGATACAGACCAGGTGTGGTCGGTTTCCAGGAGGCGCGGGTTCGAGTCCCGCTACGTTAAAATTTTTATACGTTTTCTAAATAGGTATTTTTCTTTCCTAAGTGTGGAATCACACTTCAAAAATGTTAAAATAATAATAATAATATTCTGTGTTTAAAATTGGCGTAAACATATTTAAGATATTACAGTCGTCGTAAATTATTAAAGTCGCTTATCGCATTCTACTTTGAGTATTGGTGATAAAAGAATAAAAAAAACTATTTTGCTCTGAAATTTCAAAATGTCATTCTTTAATAAAATGATATAAGTCTTGCAATGATTTATTAAATATTTTTTTATTCATTAAAATATTCAAGCTGCCGATGTAAGAACGTCATAAATATTCAAAATGTATCATAGAATAAGGCAAATAAAAAACATAATCAAAGCTGAGACCGCAAATATTCGCCTTTTTCAAAGAATTACCATATAGAGAGGGGAGTTTTAACTTTCCGTAAAATGAATTCTAAATCTAATTTCGAGCAAATGATTTTCTTCGGAAAGCTCAGACAGGATGAATTTCTTACAAAACGTGATATGAGTGTGAAAATATTTGAAGGTGCATGTTTGATTACAAATTAGTCGTACAAATAGTACTGTTCAGGGGCTATGAGGTACCATATTATACTTAATAATCTATATAAAATAGTTCCCATAAGTTTAATTTAAGATTTGTTTTTGCTTTGATATTTAGGTAAGTTTATTTTTTGATGTTAAAAGGGAAGACGGTCTTTCAGTCTTGGGAGAAAATAATTGGAAATTACATCGATTTAACTAGTCTAATCATGAAAATAATTATAATGAAAATAAAAAAAATATATAAAGTAAATATTGATAATATTAAACTACTTAATTACAAATGAGGCCGGTCGTAGCGCAGCGGCACGAGGTGTGACTGCAAAACCGACTGGTTGTGGGTTCGATCCCCACTCGAGGAGATGAAATATTTACTTAAAATTTATGTTTCCATTTCTTCGCTCTGATGTCGAGGTTAAGCGCGGCGTTGAGTTCTGCCACTCAACACGCAATGCCTCCAGAATTCGGCAGAAAGTGGGGAACGGAGTGTCTTAACACTAGGTTCCCTCTGCCTACCCTGCTGTGTGCGGGATACAGCGTGAAGCTAATTTAATTTTTATTTTTTTTTAAATTTTAATTACAAATAAAAAAAAACCAACGAACGTTACAGGAATACTATTCACAGGAATGTGAATAGAATAATATAAGAAATGCCATTTAAAAGGCATCCTCATTTAGATATTGCTCACTAATGTACTGACGATAAATATCTCAAGCTTTTAAATGGATTTCTAACTGGCCTTAAACATTTAATAGTGATAAAAGTACTGGAAATATCTTCAATATCCTAATTATACTTGGTAATTAGTGGCTAAGAGTGTTATTTACTTAGGACATAGTTGCGTCACTTTAGATAATAATATAGGGGACCGGCAGTTTCAGTAGTGAATAGACAAAATGAAAAGTCAAAACGAGGCCAGTCGTGGTGCTGGTGTACAAAGTGTGGCTGTAAACGTGACATGTTGTGGGTTCGAAACCCACTCGAGGAAATGAAATATTTAATATTTCCTTACTTAATATTTCTTCACTGTGGTGTTGAGGTAATGCCTCCGAAATTCGGCGAAAAAATGAGGAAAGGAATGGGTTAACCCTAGGTTCACTATGCCAACCCTTTTGTGTGCGGCATACAGTAGGACGATACAAAAATAAATAAATATATAAAACTTGTTAATTGTTAATAATAACATAAATGTTAACAACGACAAAACACAAACACTTAAATAAAAAAAACAATATTTTTACTGTTCATTGTCTAACAGTGACGACGACTTAATTATTCGAGTAGGTATTTCATATTCACATTGACCTCAAAAACAAAAGCACTTGATACAACAACATCAATATATTCTACTTATACCAAATACTTGTTTTCTTTGAACATTCACTTTATTTACATCAATTCTATTCTAGTGAGCCCCCGCTGTTTCCTAAAACGTATGCCTTTGAGGGGAGTATCGGATATAGATTTTTTTGATCGAAAAGTGAAGACGTGGAGCGAAATATGTATTTTTGGGTCACGTCTCATTTTTGACAGGATAAAAATTAAAGTAAGAATATTTTTTTTTAATATTTTCACCGATTTTAGAAGTTTGGTGTATTGTTATAGCAAGAAAAGTTTAAACCGTAAATGTAGATGTAATGTTTTCAAATATTTTTTATTAATTTTACGCTATATTTCGCAAAGAGCATATATGTAGATATAAGTAGAAAAAACCTACTACATAGTGTCAAAGCACTGTTTGCTCTGTTTTCTACCGAAATTCGAAATATTGCGACGAAATTCAACATCATCTTTATTTTACCAGAGAAATAACTCAACCAGCGAGTGAGAATCGAACCCACAATTATCATATTTACAACCATTGTAGGCATATATTTATCACCCGAGGTGTATCACATTTATTCTAATATAATAAAAAAAATTATCATATTTTAATATATAACAAAGTGTTTTTTCACTATGTGACGCTATTAATCATAAAGATTTTGGTTCATTATTGCATTACAATAAGAAGCATAACGTAATCTAGCTATATGATCTGATTTCAAGGGCTCGAATGTTATTGAAGTATGGGTACATACTCGTGATTGGGCCAAAAGTCACGCCTCGTGGTCAGATTGAAGGGTTCCCAAATGGAAAGGATTTCGTTTGCCGTTATATGCCGTATTTATATATTTGCTTGCCCAAATTGAAAAGCCATTTGCCAGTTTTTTTATTGTACATCAATTTACGAAGAATAAGTTAAATATTTAGAAAATTCACAATATCTTATATCGTCTAGTGCTTAGTAAATGTGGCGTGGTCGTGACATGTACATATAAAGATTATAAAATAAAATCAGATTCACGCTATATCCCGCGTCTAACATGTTAGGCAGAGGGAACCTAGTATTAAAGTTCTCGTTCCCCACTTTCCGCCGAAGTTTTCGAGACTTTGGTTGAGCGGGCATTCAACATTCCAGGCTGGAAGAGGAGTTATTAGATATGTTGATGCTTAGCTGTATAATAGAGGCCATCGTAGGCCAAGGGCACAAGTGTATGACTGTAACGCGAAGGTTGGGGATTCGATTCCTGCTCGGGGGAATGTATGAATTCATTAATATTTTCATTTCTTCGCTTTGGTACCAAAGCAAAAAGCTTGGCTTTGAGCTCCGCCACATGCAATGGTGTGTTGAGTAAAAAAATTAGGCGGAAAGTAGGGAACGAAGTGTTTTAACACTAGGTTCCCTCTACCTACCCCGCTATACCTGCATATAGCGGGATAGGTAGAGGGTATAGGGTAAAGCTGATAAAATTCTTGAATAATGAGCCAACAATATTTGTCAGGTGCGATATGTATTATTCATAGGGATGTAAATTCTTCTAGGGAAAGAAAATCTGGTCGCCTTTGTGTCAACATTTCTTGGTAGCCAAGTAATAAGTTGATAAGTGAATATTTACTTAGGATAAAGTTTTGTATAACATCTTTATTTATACATATAATAAAATCGTGACGAATCGGTGTCTGTACATGGAAGTTGTACTAAATTGGCCAACAACCTATACAATTATACATTATGCATAAATGTGAATGTAAACTTTATTTATTACGCTTTCAAGTCGAAATTACTGATAAGTGGTATCATAGAACTTTGTACACATATTTTTCGAGATATTAGAAAGAACATAGGATATTTTTTATTAAAAATATATATTTATTTAAAATTATTATCCTTTAGCTATAATGTAAAAGTAAGTTTAAGCGAACAAAAGCCGTGATAGAGTTTCTACTATAATAAATAAGTATAAAATAAATAAAAATAAATCAGCTTCACGCTGTATCCCGCACACAGCAGGCAGAGGGAACCTAATGATAAGGCACTCCATTCCCCACTTTCTGCGGAATTCTGGAGGCATTGCGTGTTGAGTGGCAGAACTCAACGCCGCGCTTAACCTTGACACCAGAGCGAAGAAATGAAAATATAAATTTAAGTAAATATTTCATCTCCTCGAGTGGGGATCCAACCCACAACCAATCGGTTTTACAGTCGCACCTCGTGCTGCTGCGCCACGACTGACCTCACCTCTAACCTAATATATAAGTATAGTTTTGTTTATTTCATTATGAAATTCAATCATCTATGTACAGATTATATATCCATTCACTATGCAAGAGATTATCCATCGTGTCTTACGGTCCTCTGAATCCTTAGATAATAGCCAGCTTATAATGTAGAGTACATTAAAGAAACTCAATATTCAGGTTATTTCCGTGTCTTTATTAAAATATCTATTTGTTTTGTCCTTTATAATATAATATATATTATTTAGTTTTATACGGAATTATTTATATGATTTTCGTATAGGTGAAGTCAAAGAAATTCTCAAGTAATTTCTTATTATACAAATATATTCGTAAAAGCAAATAGGAATAAAATTAACGGGTCACTAAGCTGACCCAGGACTTAAATTTAAACGCTCATCGTCTGCAATGTTTGATTACATTGAATTAATTTCATTTTTTCTGACAAGGAGAGAGCTCAAGTTCCACTGCTCAACACGTATCTCGAATTCTCTGCTCATTAAAACGAAGCTGAAAAAAAGAAAATTACTGATATGAAAGGATGTCGTGGCTCAGGGACACAAGAGTGGGGCTGTAAACGCGCCTTTTTGGACTCGATCCCACTCGAGACAATTAAACATTTAATATTTTCATTTCATCGCTATGGTGACGAGGCAAAGCGCGGCGTTATGTTCCGCCACTCAACACGCAACACCTCGAGCATTCGTTGTGTTCTCTAAGTGTCCTAATGGAAACGGGAAGTTATATCAATAGGTTCCCATGTTACCCTTACATATTAATGTGCGGGACACATTGTGAAGCTTAAAAAAAACTTATATCACATACTTCCCTACATCATTTTAAAAACTGACGAGACTACAAACTTTACTTTATTATGAGACTAATATAATATCCAGAGATACGTCAATTACAAGAGGATATTACGCCTAATATAAGCATCATGATGCACTCTCAAAGGCTCTTACGCTCGTAATACAATGTTGCGATAGGGTTGTGCATCAAGCAAATTCGATTTAAGCCGACGTTCTGGAAAGATCTATTTGTAATTTTGTTCTATATTCTGTTTTGTAATATAGTAGTGTTTTGATTAAATAAAGTTGTTGTGTTGGAGATGTTAGTTCTTACATTATAGGAGGCTAGTGCTTTTCGCTTCCGTTGTGAGTATTAAGTTAAACTTTTTTTTTTTAAGTTAAATTTTTTGATGATTGATATAATCGATCGATATATGTAGTATGTAAATAGTTATCGATAATTCAATTCATTAAAAATTTATAAAGTAGTAGTTTTTTTAGAAAGGGAGTGGTGTTTGGATTTCGTCAAACAGCACGTTTTTCTTGCTTTGATTCTATATAAATTATTATTGTATATAATTAATATATTATATTTATTATATATATTTTTATATGATCCGGACCGGTCCGACCGGACCGAGGCCGGTCGTGGCGCAGCGGCACGAGGTGTGACTGCGAAACCGACTGGTTGTGGGTTCGATCCCCACTCGAGGAGATGAAATATTTACTTAAATTTATATTTCCATTTCTTCGCTCTGGTGTCGAGATTAAGCGCGGCGTTGAGTTCTGCCACTCAACACGCAATGCCTCCAGAATTCGGCAGAAAGTGGGGAACG
>JAAIXJ010000107.1:323977-363903 GCA_013403705.1 Heliconius hermathena | reverse complement strand
TCAATAATACTTATCAGACTGAACATTTTTTGTTAAGACACCATATCTTTAATTCTTATACTTTAGCTGGTCTATTAGAGCTCCACATTAGATATTCCTGACCATCGTTTTCTACAAATGAACAAAAAATAGACACATACTACAGCGGCTCGCATCCACTTGAAAAACTCGTGCATTATGCAAGTTTTAGATGTTTTTTAGACTTTCTTTACAAATTATAATTAGTGTTTAAACTATGATAGCTCTGAAATGCAACCACTGAGGGTTGGCAGACCAACTCATTTTACTTGCGGGAGCTCTATACTTCGAATTGATACTAAAACTGACCATTTCAATTATCGTTTTTCTTTTCGCAACAATATTGTGACTTGCGGGCATCATATCTTGGAAATGCAACCACTGCGAGCCGGCAGACCAACTTATTTCAAATAAGGAGACGCCATACTTTGAGTACGCACCAAAACTGACCATTTCCCTGATCGTTTTTTTTTCGTAACAATGAAGCCTCTTCTAAGCTCTATATCTCGGAGTTGCAACCACTGAGAGCAGGCAGACCGAGACCATTCACATGAGGGGACTGCTCTACAACCCATAGAATTCAATCTGGCCGTATCCGTGATCGTTACGAAAAATCCCGCGACCTCTTAGTCTATCAAAGTTATGGTATTAGTTTTATAAATATTCTAAGTTTTTTTTTGAATATTAAAAAATCAATATTCATTATTATTACGTTTACAGTTTCGCGCTGTATACCGCGCATAGCAGAGTAGGCGGTTTTAGTTGCGGAACTCAACGCCGAGCTTGCCTTGGTGCCAGAGCTAAGAAATGAAAATATTAATAAATAATAATTCATTTTCCCAAGTGGGGATCGGATCCACAATATCCGTCGCATTACAGTTACACACTTGTGCCCTTGTGACACGACGACCTCAAATACTTTTTATAAATAGAAATAAAATTGTAACCTCCATTATGGCTGGATGTTTAGAGAAATGAATATTTATCATTATACTGTAGAGCAAATCTATTAATTTACATATGTACATAAATAGGGCGCGGTATATTATTTATTAATATTAAATTAAATTATAATAGCAACTGTTGAGCTTGTCGGCTCTTCTCATTAGAACTACATTCCGAGCCTGTGGTAGCGACATATCCATGTACATTCGAGAGGATTCAAAACTACTTGTAAAAGTCTATTTAAATAAAGAACATTTTAAATTTAAATTATCATATTCTAAAATGAGGCCGGTCGTGGCGCAGCGGCACGAGGTGTGACTGCAAAACCGACTGGTTGTGGGTTCGATCCCCACTCGAGGAGATGAAATATTTACTTAAATTTATATTTCCATTTCTTCGCTCTGGTGTCGAGGTTAAGCGCGGCGTTGAGTTCTGCCACTCAACACGCAATGCCTCCAGAATTCGGCAGAAAGTGGGGAACGGAGTGTCTTAACACTAGGTTCCCTCTGCCTACCCTGCTGTGTGCGGGATACAGCGTGAAGCTAATTTAATTTTTTTAATTTTATATTCTAAAATAAACGATAACGATATAACTGTTATAACAATAACGAAATAACAAATATGGTGTCGAGATACATTTGCTACGGGCTGGCAATAATTAAATTGGTCGAGACGAGTCCTCGGATCATTGTAGATACTCTGAGTAACGCTCCAGGCACCTGTTGCTCGCCTATCCACCCACAGCCTCCCTCGGTGTAGGGTTGCTACTGTGTAAATAAAATGTGACAATATTCTTATAAAAAGGTTATATATTTAGAGTATTTTACGTAGATTGTCAGCATAAATTATTTTTAGATTATAAATATTAGGTATTATTTCGAAGAATATATTTTGAAATAATTAATTCAATGTTAATAAAATTATATCAAATATCCATAATTTTATTATATTAATTTATTATTTTCAAATATAAAGTTTAGCTTTTTTCAATAAAAAAAATAAAGGAATAAATATTTTTAAAAAATATGACATCCCTAAGAGTAACCGTGTCGTCTGAACGTAGATTAATATCTAGTTCGGGTTTGAGTTGTGCGCGTAGCACGGACTGGACTCGAATTATAAACTTATATTACATTTCTACTAAAATAGTTTATGGATAGATGATGCAGGTTAACAATGAAATTTAGATGTTTTGCTGTAGACATTCTGAATTTTGAGTTTTTCGTTACTAATTTATTAATTTTTCAAGAGTTTATATGCTTAAAATCGTTATTAATTTTATAAAATATATAAGATATATCCGCCACTCAACACGCAGTGCCTTGAAAAATTCGGCAGAAAGTAGGGAAAGGAGTGTCTTAACATTAGGTTCCTTCTGCCTACCCTGCTGTGTGCGGGATGCAGCGTGACGCTGATTTTTTTATATATACAATTTGTCTCATAAAAACATGTAAAAAATTTAAAAAATATATAAAGGTCGGCTTATTTCTAAAATCGACTGTTTGTGGATTCGATCCCCACTCCAGGAAATTAAATATTTATTTATATTTCATTCATTTCATTTCTTCGCTCTGGCGTCAAGGCAAAGCGCGGCGTTGAGTTCCGCAACTCAACACGCAATGCCTTCAGAACTCGGCGGAAAGTGGGCAACCAGTGTATTAACACTAGTTTCTGCTATCCTGCCTACCCTGCTGTGTGCGGAACACAGCGTGAAGCTGATTTAATTTAATTTGATTTATTTCTTAAAACATCTCGCATGAGTGCCAGCTCAATACAAAGGTACAATACAAACATAAAAAATATATTATATTCGGCGGAGATTAAATTAACTAAAAATATATATGTTTTATCCAGTCATATTTGGCGTCCGTAGCTTGTTAAAGCCGTGTTAAGTTAATTAGAATTAAAACAATCAAACAGTATATCACATTGCAAAGATTAAATGGATAATCCGTACTCAAACTGAAATGTCGACAAGAATTTGTTGAAATGTCCGATCCGCCAGTTTCAGTAGTAGAGTTTGAGATTGTGCAATCGAGATCTCTCTACGGCCAGTGATTACGGAGTTTATTTGGTTATACTTGTCAAGTCTGAGCGACTCCTTCCGTTTATAGGCGTGGCGCGTTATACAATTAGAAATATATAAGTTTTAGGGAGTTTTTTAGCCGGGTAGGCAGAGGGAACCTAGCGTTAAGAAATTGCGTTCCCCATTTTACCAGTTTTAAAGAAAAACAAAAAAAAACATTAAGTAACAAATTCCTCAAGCAGATCATGTACGATACCTGGGCCTACACTTGGACAAACGTCTTACATGGCAGAGACATATATTCAATAAAAGAAAACAACTTGGCTTGCAACTAAGAAAGCTCTATTGGCTCATAGGTCGTAAATCCCAGCTATCTTTAGAAAATAAATTATTACTATATAAAGCTATACTAAAACCAGTTTGGACCTACGGAATACAACTGTGGGGAACAGCTTCTCATTCCAACATTGAAATCATCCAAAGATTTCAAAACAAAATGCTACGCATTATTACTAACGCCCCATGGTTTGTGACCAACGAACAACTGCACAAAGATTTAGCAATGCCTACAGTTAGAGACGAAATAGTGAAATTCACTAAAACATATAAAAAAAGAATATTAAACCACCCAAACGCACTTGCCCAAAAGCTTATGGACGATATAAAATGCCAACGCCGACTTAAGCGAAAGATTCCCCAAGACATGCTGCAATAAAAGCAAAAAAATATTTTTAAGTAGGGTGTGACACAAGTCGCATTGCCTACACAGGTCAATCAAATCCTCGACATACCTACCGCTGAATGTCCCATATTGGCGACGGATTGCAGTATAATGAAAAGTTAAAAAAAAAAAAAAAAAAAAAAGTAACAAATTTAAATCACCTGTAATTATTGTCATATCATTGATTTACTTATTATTTGCTTTCTAGAAAACATAAAAAATTAAATGTAGCGCGATTCGAACCCGTACCTCTTGGAAGCCGGCCAAGGACACTCACAAGACAAATGTGGAATATCACTATAAAAAAAAATACTATTTATAAAAAAAACGGCACTCTTATAGCATTACTTTGTTTTACCTACTTCGTCTAACAGTTAAAGTTGCGCGTCGTCTGTTAGTCACTCCATTACTAAACTAAGAAATTCAAATAAAAATCTCACAATTATAAACAATATTTTCCTTAAATCATCCATAGTAAAGACAGCTTAATGTAAGTTTCAAGAAGACTGGAGTCTATAATGAGTTCTAAAACGCGGCCTGTCCCATGAGCAGTAAACGCTATTTACTTAGAGGCTACTGTCACTGGCTGCTCCTAGTTCCGCCAGATTTGATTGACGCTAACGATGTTTTCCTATTTAGTAGATGTTTTCCTATTTCCTATTTAGTAGATATAGTAAATAAACGTGGTTAAATGATGTAATTTGACTTTTAATTATATTTTTTTGATAGTTGTTATATTGCTTTTGATAAAAAAAAATATCAGTTTTAAATTATAGGCGGAAAGGTGATGAGTATAACGTATATACACATACAGTGTCTAGTGATAGCGGAAGATATTTACATAAAAATATATTTTTTTAATAGTTTAGGCCAGCCGTGGCGGAGGAGCACAGGCTGTAAACGAAACACGTTGTGGTTTCGATTCCCACTCGGGAAAATGAAATATTTTATATTTTCATGTCTTTAGAAATCAGTGGAAAATGGAGAACGGAGTGTCTACGTACAAGATACGGCTTGAAGCTAAACAAATCAAAATAAAGTACTATTTTCTAAATAAAAATAAATCAGCTTCACGCTGTATCCCGCGCACAGAGGGAACCTAGTGGTAAGACACTCCGTTCCCCACTGGAAGCATTGCGTGTTGGTGGCAGAACTCAACGCCGCGCCTCGACCTCAACCTCGACATCAGAGTGAAGAAATGGAAATATAAATTTAAGTAAATATTTCATCTCCTCGAGTGGGGATCGAACCCACAGCCAGTAGGTTTTATAGTCACACTTCGTGCCGCTGCGCCACGACTGGCCTCACCACTATTTTCTGATATACACAATATTATTTATAATGCTAAAATATTAGTACTGCGTCAAAGATTGTGTTTATACCACTTTAATATACTGAACAAGGAAAAATATATAACATCGATAAAATCTGAAGTGAGCTTATGCTTCCTTTCGATAAATATTCCTTAATGAGGATCAAGCAATTATTAAGTCTATATTTTTATGTTCAAGAGGGCTTTAGCGTAATTGGTATTAAATTTGATAAAAAATAAAAAAAAGAAATAATAATATGTATTTTAGACAATATTTTATTTCTGATTTTCAATATTTAGAATGTAGTAAATAGAAATTATACTCGCGTTTTCACGGTTAGACTCTAGGCCATTTCGCGGCGTACAACTAGTTAGGGTGTAGATTTGAATCAAGAATATTTTTTAGCTTTCAGCTTTACCCGCGTAGAGTAGACAGAGTTAACCTATTTTTAACATTTTTAAAGTGTTATTCCTCATTTAAGAAAGAAAAATATTTATTTGCAAAACGTCTAAAAATTTAAACGTAACGGGATTTGAATGTAGTGGTCAGAGCGCTTGAATTGTTTCCAAGAGGCGCGGGTTCAATTTTCTATACGTTTTCTAAGTGAGAGGTGACCTAGTGCTAAAGTCAACCCTTTCTGACACACCATTACCCACTTTCTGCCCAACTCTAGACATTTTGCGTTGAGAGACGGATCTCAACGCCACGCTTTGCCTTGAAACCAGAGAAGAAACCGAAATATGAATTTAATTAAATAAATTAATTTCCTCGAGTGGCGATTGAACCCATAACCAGTCGCTTTTACACTCACACTTTGTGCCCTTGCGCCACGACTGACCTCATTTAATATTGAATATCCACACACAGCTGTATACCTAAAACAACATATAGAATGCAATATGCTCATGCTTTATACATAATAAAGTGTGATTTTGATGTAAAACAATTTGTTATGGCGCGGACGGACGAGCGTTTAACTCTATGTATTTTTGATTGCTTGTCAGACCGCTTGACTCCAATTAACGGGACATCGATTTCTTGTCAAAGCGTGTTGGTGACACGGTGTTGGTATTTCTTTGCTTGGTGCTTTAGATAATATTATTTTTAGATGTTATTTTTTCAGTTCAATGCCTTACCCCTTATATAGAGGGTAGGCAGAGGGAACCCTGTGTTAAAACACTCCCATCCTCACTTTTATCAACTTTGTACCTTACCTTGTTATGATAACGGGGAAATGAGAATAATTTATTCTCTCGAGTAGAAATCGAAACCACAACCGTTGCAGTCAAGCGTTACGACGCTGCGCCACGACAGCCTCAAAAAACACCTCTATTTGATATTTATATAATTAAATAACAGTTGTGTTAAGACACACCATTCCTCACTTTCCGCCGAGTTCTGGAGGCATTGCGTGTTGCGTGGTGGAACTCAACGTCGCGCTTTGCCTCGATACCAGAACGAAGAAATAAAAATATAAATGTAAGTAAATATTTTATCTCCTCGAGTGGGAATCGAACCCACAACCAGTCGATTTTACAGTCACATTCTGTGCAACTGCGCCACGACTGGCCTCATCGGTATATTATTGGTATTATAAAATTAATATATACTGTCAGACAAAACCGGGTTAAAATTTTGGTGTTATGAAGAAAGCTATAATTCTTATTTTATTGTTTTCAATGTTCAATGTCAGCTTAAATTTGTGCAGAAATGTGGATTTCGTAACATAAAAGACCGCAGTTTCGTACATTGTACGATCATATGACACTCGTTGGAAAGAAGAGCTTTGTTTTCAACGAATTCGGTTTTTCATTCAAGTTATTTTCATTTTTTTTTGTTATTAATAGATTAAAGTATACAACTTCAACTTTTTAATAACCATTTTTGTGTATTGATAACTTTATTAATTAGTCTTATTTATTAACTAGCGGCTCGCCCACGGCTTCGCCCGCTTAAAATACATGAGTATTGATTTAATAAGCAGAATTGATTGACAACTATAATGACTTCTAATATGATTTTCTTACGACATTATCATCAAAGAATTTTTGATTGTTTTAAATAAAAAAATCGACCATTGTTGATATTTGATATTTATAAAATATATATAATGCTAATTATTTATTACACGTATATATTTTTGTAACTATGTTCTTTTTACCTATATAATATACTCTGTTAAATGTGCTGATGTCAGTGAATAATTTAATTTACTCATTCAGAAACAGCCTTAAATGTTAAATTATTGATTTGAAGGATTCATAATATTCTTTGTAAAATAACTGTAATAATTGCATATTAACTCCTGTACAGTTTTTAAATTAGTTACATATATTATATGAACGAACCAACCAAAAAATCTTTGTATTTACTTGATATTTCTTTCAAGATCGTTCTTTATCTCTGTGTTGAATTAATTACGACTTCTTTCAAATGACGATAACTTTTTTTTNTATATATATATATATATATATATATATATATATATATATATATATATATATATATATATATATATATATATATATATATATATATATATATATATATATATATATATATATATATATATATATATATATATATATATATATATATATATATATATATATATATATATATATATATATATATATATATATATATATATATATATATATATATATATATATATATATATATATATATATATATATATATATATATATATATATATATATATATATATATATATATATATATATATATATATATATATATATATATATATATATATATATATATATATATATATATATATATATATATATATATATATATATATATATATATATATATATATATATATATATATATATATATATATATATATATATATATATATATATATATATATATATATATATATATATATATATATATATATATATATATATATATATATATATATATATATATATATATATATATATATATATATATATATATATATATATATATATATATATATATATATATATATATATATATATATATATATATATATATATATATATATATATATATATATATATATATATATATATATATATATATATATATATATATATATATATATATATATATATATATATATATATATATATATATATATATATATATATATATATATATATATATATATATATATATATATATATATATATATATATATATATATATATATATATATATATATATATATATATATATATATATATATATATATATATATATATATATATATATATATATATATATATATATATATATATATATATATATATATATATATATATATATATATATATATATATATATATATATATATATATATATATATATATATATATATATATATATATATATATATATATATATATATATATATATATATATATATATATATATATATATATATATATATATATATATATATATATATATATATATATATATATATATATATATATATATATATATATATATATATATATATATATATATATATATATATATATATATATATATATATATATATATATATATATATATATATATATATATATATATATATATATATATATATATATATATATATATATATATATATATATATATATATATATATATATATATATATATATATATATATATATATATATATATATATATATATATATATATATATATATATATATATATATATATATATATATATATATATATATATATATATATATATATATATATATATATATATATATATATATATATATATATATATATATATATATATATATATATATATATATATATATATATATATATATATATATATATATATATATATATATATATATATATATATATATATATATATATATATATATATATATATATATATATATATATATATATATATATATATATATATATATATATATATATATATATATATATATATATATATATATATATATATATATATATATATATATATATATATATATATATATATATATATATATATATATATATATATATATATATATATATATATATATATATATATATATATATATATATATATATATATATATATATATATATATATATATATATATATATATATATATATATATATATATATATATATATATATATATATATATATATATATATATATATATATATATATATATATATATATATATATATATATATATATATATATATATATATATATATATATATATATATATATATATATATATATATATATATATATATATATATATATATATATATATATATATATATATATATATATATATATATATATATATATATATATATATATATATATATATATATATATATATATATATATATATATATATATATATATATATATATATATATATATATATATATATATATATATATATATATATATATATATATATATATATATATATATATATATATATATATATATATATATATATATATATATATATATATATATATATATATATATATATATATATATATATATATATATATATATATATATATATATATATATATATATATATATATATATATATATATATATATATATATATATATATATATATATATATATATATATATATATATATATATATATATATATATATATATATATATATATATATATATATATATATATATATATATATATATATATATATATATATATATATATATATATATATATATATATATATATATATATATATATATATATATATATATATATATATATATATATATATATATATATATATATATATATATATATATATATATATATATATATATATATATATATATATATATATATATATATATATATATATATATATATATATATATATATATATATATATATATATATATATATATATATATATATATATATATATATATATATATATATATATATATATATATATATATATATATATATATATATATATATATATATATATATATATATATATATATATATATATATATATATATATATATATATATATATATATATATATATATATATATATATATATATATATATATATATATATATATATATATATATATATATATATATATATATATATATATATATATATATATATATATATATATATATATATATATATATATATATATATATATATATATATATATATATATATATATATATATATATATATATATATATATATATATATATATATATATATATATATATATATATATATATATATATATATATATATATATATATATATATATATATATATATATATATATATATATATATATATATATATATATATATATATATATATATATATATATATATATATATATATATATATATATATATATATATATATATATATATATATATATAATAATTAATTAGTTTTAAAAATACGAGTCAGCACGATATCTTTTGCAACACGAAGTGATCAACCGTAAACGATGGCAGCGGCTCCTTACGTCTTCCTCGATATTTAATTCTACAGCAGAAACTTCATACAAATAATGGAAGAAAATGGAAATGACGTCTCGTTAAACTTGTAAAGTAGACGTTGTTAAGATATCGATTAAATACGAATTTAAGTGCAGCTAATATTATGCGTAGGTCAATCTATTACGAGTTGTTTATACTCGAATGTGTAAATTAATTGCAAATTTTTGTTATTGAGGCCATCGTGTCATAGGGGGGTAACCTCTTACTGTTAAAGCAATGATTATAGGCGCCTTCTATAAAAGAATATTTCTAAAATATTAAATGTTTTCGTTTTCGTGAAAAAAAAACACGGCGTAGAGTTCCGCTACTCAACTCTCAATGTTTCGTAAACTAATAGAATGAAAGGAACAGAGTGCCTTAACACTAGGTTCCTTGTGTCTGTTGAACGTAGCAAAAAAGGTTTTCTTATATCTTCTACCTTCTACTTTAACTTGGTATACCTTCTACTTAGCTAAAAATAAATATTTTTCTTATAGCAAAAATTATATTTTAATTAATTAAAAAAAAACATATCCGTGTTCTCTAATTAAAAAAATTACGACGTTGATTATAAAATGGCAGTAAATCTAAAGTTGCAGCTTTTTCAACACGCTGTCGTAAACTTTCGTCTTTAAGACGTGACTGGACGACGTAATGTCTTTTATATAAAAATATTTACTCTTTGGTATCTCGCGTACATTATTGTTATCAGTTATTGCTTGATAAGTCGTAAAAAAATATTATTCTTTACAGCTTCACGCTGTATCCCGCACACAGCAGGCTAGGCAGAGGGAACCTAGTGTTAAGTCACTCCATTCCCCACTTTCTGCCGAATTCTGGAGGCTTGTGTGTTGAGTGGCAGAACTCAACGCCGCGCTTTGTCTCAACACCAGAGCGAAGAAATGGAAATATAAATTTAAGTAAATATTTCATCTCCTCGAGAGGGAATCGAACCCACAACCAGTCGGTTTTACAGTCACACTGACCTCACTGACCTCTATATTATTCTTTATGTTACTGTTTAATGAATTAAAAGTTTAACAATAGGTTCCCAGGTTCCCTCTGTCTACCCGGCTATATGTGAGATAGAGCGTGAAGATAAAACAGAGTGTACTAAAGAAATAAATTGTTAAATTTAAAATATAGTAAAATTTTATCCGTAATGTATTTCAGAGGAACTTTGTGTCAAAGGAATGCGACATGAGCACGCTGAAAAATAATTAAGTGAAGTTTAAATGGATATTCATTAAAAACACTATTAACGAATTTACTGAACTAAATAATTACTTGAAATCAAAAAATTAGCTTCCTGGGAACCTAGTGTAAAGACACACCGTTCCCCACTTACCGCCGAATTTTGGAAGAATTGCATGTTGAGTGGCGGAACTCTACGCCGCGCTTTGCTTGGACACCAGAACGAAGAAATGGAAATATAATTTTAATCAAATATTTCATTTCCTCGAGTGGGGATCGAACCCACAACCAGACACTAAGACACTTTCGTTTCCCACGTTCCGCCAATTCTAGACGCATTGCGTATTGAATGGCGACAACCAACGCCGCGCTTTATCTCAACACCAGAACGAAAAATTGACAATATTAAGCAATTCATTTCCGCGACTGGGAATCGAACCCACAACCTACGCCACAACGATCACAAATTGACGAACGTAAAAATATTTAAACAGCCTTAAATTAAACTGCATGGACCGTGCTCCGTCAGAAAACATAGAAGGCTGTAGATAATTAAGTTGGGAGGCTTTGTCAGTCCGCTGGTGACCTGTTGCGCACCCACACACACGTGAGGGACCTCTAACTAACTAGTTTTAATATATAGAGGGAATGTATTTGGTTTTAGTGGAAATACGGGTTGGGACAGCTGAATTATTATTTTGGAATATGTTTTTTAGTATTAGGAATAGGTTATAATGGTAGATTAAATATTTCCTTATTAATAATATGGTAAGGGTCTAGTAAAGTTTATGAGAAAAAAAATTAGCTTCACGCTGTATCCCGCATACAGCAGGGTAGGCAGAGGGAACCTAGTGTTAAGACACTCAGTTCCTCATTTGTGTAAATTAAATATTTAATATTTTAATTTCTTCGCACTGTTAAGTAGGCTAAGTGCGGCGTTTAGTTCCACCACTCAACACGCAATGCCTCAATTATTTTGTGGAAAGGGGGGAATGGATTGTCTTACCACTAGGTTTCCTCTGTCTGTCCTCTCTGTGCGGGATACTATAAAGGATAATTTTTCTTCAGCTTCACGCAGTAGCTGAAGAAAATTTAAAAAAAAATCTTTCGTGGATTTTTGGACTTTAGCTGTATCTATTAAGCATGCGTAAAGTTTAAACTGGGGTTAATATTTGACAAATTTTATTTCACTTAAAAAAAACATAGCGTACTACGTTTATATAAAACACACGCACTCTCACACGGTAAAAACATATGAACACATGTTTTCGAGTATTATTCACTTTAAGGATCACTTTTAAAATGAACACGATTAAAAAAATGTTTCAACGCTGAATGCCTCTTCATTGTTTTTCAACGTTAAAAACTAAAATGGGAAATAAACATCGAATTTTAACTATTTAAATATTTGTTGCTATACACTTGGCTTGGCTGTATAAACTAAAATCAGCTTCACGCTGTACGATCCCGTACACAGCGGGGAGGGCAGAGGGAACCTAGTGTAAAGATATTTCGTTCCACATTTTCCACGAATTCTGGAGGCATTGCATGTTGAGGGGTGGAACTCAACACCACGTTTTGACTCGACAACAGAGTGAAGAAATGAAAATATAAAATTACATAAACATTTAATTTCTTCAAGTGTGGATTGAACCCACAACCAGTTGCGTTTACAGTCACACTTTGTGATACGCCACCACTGGCCTCGTATGAAATTTTTGTACGTAAAATATTTGATTAAAATATACGATTCAACTATAGATATTTAAATGAATAAACCAGAGTTTGTATCAATTGCTTGTGCGCACGTTATAAATTCTATGAATAAATTTAAATGTCGTCTAAATTTGATTGCCAGCGATGGAATGCCTTAGTTTACTTGTTTTCTATAAATATATATTTTTTATTTTCATGTTATGTATTCCACATATAGCAGTGTACGCAGTGGACACAGTGTTAAGACACTCCTGTTCCCAGGCATCACTTAATTTTTGAAGCCATGCGTGTTTAGTGGCAGAAATTAACGCCCAGCTAGTCTTTTTACCGAGGAATTAAAAAATAATTGCTTCTTCTGGGATTCGAACTTACAACCGTCACAAACAACATTTTTCATTTATTAAATGTAAACTATAAAAGATATATTTATTTCAATAAACTTTGACAGCCAATGGCATACATTTTATTCCTAAAAGTTATGAAAATTTAAATTTTCGTCTTTGAAAATTAATTGTGATTAAAGATGATTTTGGCATAGTTTTGCTTTATAGGAAAAAGAAGCTGTAAACATAGATTTTGTACAAATAAATGTACAAATAAATGTAAAGAAAACAAACTGAAAAGAAATTTATCAACCGTCGCGAGTTTTTTACTTTATGAAATATACATTTTAAAATATTAAAAAACAGCAATTTCTATTACTGCACTACTTTGAAAAGTTGAACTGCAAATATAATTCAGCAAAGCAGAAGGAAATCTTTGGTAAAAAACGAGAAGCTTTAAGTTTGCTACGTACCATCTGTCTAAAACGCTGAAAATTAAAAAGAATCAAGTTCCGCCCCTTTTGTTGGTCTTCAGGGTTCCGTACCTCAAAAGGTAAACACAGAGCTCTTATAAAATCACTTTGGTTGCCCGTCTGTCCGTCTGTCAAGACCATTTATCTCGACATCAGAGAAGGCATCAAGCTGAAATTGATAACAAATATTCATAGCTATGGTCTCTTTAAACCTTTAGTTATGAAAACGAAAAGTGAAATTTATCGGTATTTCATGGAAAAAAATCATTACAAACTTATATTTATAGTTCATTTCATACGAAATATGCCCGCAAACTTGACAACACATGTTTTCGAGTATTAAGTTTGTCATTTTTTATAACTTGTACTTCCTGTTGACCTATAATTCGATTATAGAGGTTCAGTGGGCGAGTCCTACTCGCACTTAACCGCTTTTTCATCATAGTAATGTTTTTTTATAAAAAGGTTGCCCTTTTAACAGTCTTGTAGATTTTTATTGACATTCCATTAGTCCAATTTTAAATGGTATTTTGACGTCGTGATGTCCCAATGAATAAAATTTAAATTCTTAAATAAACTGTATTAAATGTTTCAAAAAAAATAATAATAATAGATGCCATTACTTATAAGTAATGTTATTTAATTAAAGGAAAATATTATTTAATTATATTTGAGCAATGCCCGAATCTATATAAATATTGTTAAAAACATTTTTTTTTCAGATTCACATTGGAACCCGCACGTAGCAGGGTAGGCAGGGCCTAGTGTTACGACACTCCACACACATAACGCTGTGCTTTTGCCTCAACATCTAATATATTTAATTATTTACCAACCTGGTCTGTTTCCAGGAGGCGCGGGTTCGATTCCCGCTAGGTTCAAATTTTTATACGTTTTCTAAATAAGTATTTTTCTTTCCAAAGTTTGGAATGACACTTTAAAAATGTTAAAAATATCTAATATATTTAATTTTAATATTTAATTTCTTCGAGTGGGAATCGAAATCGAAATTGTGCCCCTGCGCGCAAATGGATTTTTATACATAGTAAATGTTATAAAACATAATATATTATAATAAATATAATATTAATTGATATTTAGTTACATACATATGTAATTAAGAAAAAAGTAGAACCATGCGCTCAGTTACTCATATCAAATGTTTAATACAAACTTCATACATATACAGAATATCAGTTTCACGCTGTATTCCGCACACATCAGGGTAGGCAGAGAAAAGCTAGTGTTAAGACACTCTATCCCCCACTATCAGAAGAATTTTTCGAGGCATTCCGTGTTTGTGGTCCCTTAAGTGGGAATCGAACCCACACGTTTCATTCACACCCTTGTGCCCCTGCGCCACGAAGATCTCAATCGTATACAGAATATGTGATCTTTAATTCACTAAGTAGCCACGCGGCCATTACCTCGTTTTTCATACCATAATTGAAGTTTACTTTGTTACTTAGTTCTACAGTAAACATCCTCGTCATCGCTCAGCGCTATACATTGGACGTTGATTTTGTCAACTTTCCTCATCTTGTGTATAAATAAGCTAGAAGTGTAGAAAATAAATTCGTTCAATATAAAACTTATAATTTTTCTTTAGTAGAACATTAAAAAAATGCAAGTTTAAATTTCTTTACGTTGTATTATAATTTGAATTGATATATAGAATTGATTGATTTCGAAGTCTATATTTAAGTTAATATTTATAATTTTGTATAGTATGTTAACTTTGGCAAAATAAAAATTTTAATAGTCAAGTTAAATTCAAATGAGGCCACTCGTGGCGCAGGAGCGCAAGCGCATGACTGTACACGTGACATGTTCCGGGTTCGACTTCACTCGAGGAAATGAAATATGTAATATTTTCATTTCTTTTCTCTCTCTCTCTCTCTCGTTTAGTTCCACTACTCAACAAGCAATGTTGAAGAAATCGGCGGAAAAAGGTAAGCGGGGTGTGTTAACTATAGGTTCCCTCTGTCTACCCCAGTGAAAGTTCAGAAATACATTTACAGTACTGTAGTGTAGCAGGCTACAAGCCGGATACATCTTGAAACTGATAAAAAAAATATATACAGCATGATAATTTGGGCAAAAAAACTCTAACAAAATATACACCTTATCCGATCTTAAAAATATTTAAGGCAAAAGAGGAGGCCTCTTCATTCTTCTCTTTTAAACTCTCGAGTAAATTATTCACAATAAATTAAATGAACTAACTTGTTTAATTAGATACTTAAATAAGGATTTGTAGACTTTACTGTACAGTTGAAAAAATCTTGGATTTTTTTTGAACACAAGATTTTAAATTGAAAAAGTGTTTACGTAGACATTGGAAAAGCAGTTATAACAGTAGCAGTGTAGTTTATGGATAGGTACCCGACGGTTTTAGGTTTGATTTTCACTCGGAGGTAAGAATGTTTTCGCTTCCTTGACCTGTGGTATAAGGCAAAGCGCGGCGTTGTGTTTTTTAACAGAGGGACTTAATATTAAGTTTTCTCTGCCAACCTTGCCATGTGGGATCCAGCTTGAAGTATAAAAAACAATATAAAAAAATATTTATTATTAAAAGTGGTCTTTGATTATTGGACAACTTGTGCAAAATTCTTTAACTTAAAAGAAAACGGTTAAGTTTGAATCCAACTCGCCCACCGAGTGTTCCGTACTAATTTTAGGATTGTAGGTCAACGGGAAGCACAACTTTCAAAGTTAGCAAACTTAAATTTGGGATCATATACCCGTAAAATCATTTATTTTATTAGAATAATATATTTTTTTCAGCTTCACGCTGTATCCCGCACATAGTACCCTACTGTGCGCGGGATACAGCGTACAGCTTCCTCAGGCAGAGGGAACCTAGTGTTAAGACACCTCGTTCCCCACTTTTCGCACAGTTCCGGAGGTATTGCGTGTTGAGTGGTGGAACTCAACGCCGACACCGAAGGGAAGAAAAAATTGAAATATAAATGTAAACAAATATTTCATTTCCTCGAGTCGGGATCGAATCCACAACCAGTCGATTTTACAGTCACACTTAGTGCCGCTGCGCCACGACTGGTCTCTATATTTATAATTAATATAATTATAATTTTAATACATTTTTCGAATAACTCAAGCGTCAAGTAAATTAAATTTTAATATTATAAATATGAGACCGAATAACAGATGTTGACGTCGCTTCGCCGAGTACAGTACGAACTTGCCCACAAGTTTGTTTTTTGTATATTGTTGTGTTTCTCATGACATGATGTAAGGGTCTGGTAGCTTTTGCTTTGTATGAATATGTGATAGCTAATATTATAATGAGGCCAGTCGTGGCGCAGGGGTACAAGCGTGTGACTGTAAGTGCGACAGGTTGTGGGTTCGTTCATTTTTAGCTTTGGTATCGAGGCAAAGCGCGGCGTTGAGTCCCGCCACTCAACACGCAATATCTTCTGAATTCAGCCGAAAGTGGGGAGTGGAGGTTCTTATCACTACTCTTCTTCTAAATGCAAGATACTGAGTGTAGTTGATCATAATACTTATTCATTTTGGTTTATGTGTGGTCTATAAAATAAATGAAGACTGGTGACATACAATTACCGATAGTTACGAGTCACCTACAAAAAAAAATAAAATTTGAAAACTATTCCAACTTATGGTGTCGAGCCAAAGCGCGGCGTTGAGTTCCGCCATTCAACATGCAATGCCTCCAGAATTCAGCGGAAAGCAGGGAAAGGAGTGTCTTAACACTAGGTTCCCTTTGCCTACCTTGCTGTGTGCGGGATACTGTAATAATGTAAAGCTGATTTAATTTAATTTAATATAATTTTTTTATTCCAAATTTTAAATAATGATATTTATTTTACTTATTTGTACTTCCCCTAAGACGTCGACGATTCTTATTTCTCTATTTTTAAATAATACTTAGTATGCAAAATGCTAGAATTTATGAGAGTTATAACGACCACAGCTTTACTTTGAAGCATATATTTTTACATACTTTTATCCTATGTGTACCTCTTACAGCATCTCATTACGTATGAAAGACGTTTGTGCATAAAGGAGAACGCCACGTGGACTTTAATACAGGCATCGGCTAAGGCGCTCTGGACGCACAGTTCGATATTAAAAGTTTTCGTTTGCTTAATAATGTCAGTGATTTTTTTACTTAAATCTGTTATTAGTACTATAGATAAAAAATATATAGGTAAAATAAATAATAATTCGTTAAAAAATCCGTCCGATCGCCCGTCTGTCTGTCTATCAAGAGCCTTTATCTCAGGAACGTTTGGAGGTATCGAGTTGAAATTCAAATTATATACTCAAATCTACGGTTCCTTGATTTCTTGAACAATACCGTATTTCTACATTTACTTTAAAAAAAGATATGGCCGTTTATATCACAAAAAAGGTATTTCGGCACTATAGAGGAAATAAAATTAATAGGGTACTTTTGGTTGACCTAGAATTATGAAAATTGGTAGCTTACATCTATAAGTAGTGCTAGTTACATGGTTTAGGAAAATTATACATCTGTGGTTAAATCCTAAAAAAGCTAGCTAGCTCAAGTAATTTATCAGGGCTTGGTACTGGAAGCCGAATTTCAGAAAAAGATAGAGACCTCCAATTTTTGTAGGGAAAGCGAGTCCGATTCGCGCTTGTCCAGTTTTTGTTTTTTCTTATTATTGAATTGTATAAGTAAGCAAAAATAACCAGGCGTTTAAAAGTCACTCAAAATACCGTTACAAGAATAAAAACGACCGTAGCTAATAAAAGCGTCTTAAAAAGTATACGCTTAGAAAAACATTTTCAAAGAAACATTTATTAAGATGCTGTCATCTTAATAATTGTTTTCTCTCTTAAAAGAAAATCTAAGCTTTATTTTGTGTATTTTAACTTATCTGTACTTACTTATAGGGATATCTGTCCTGATCGAAGTATAATTGAAATGTATTCTCAGAGGACAATAGGACCCGTTGTGGTAGCTTTCATATATTGTTTCTTATACAGAGTATCATTTTGTTTCACTAAACATAATGACCGACGGGTCGTATATGTTATTTTTTTCAGCTTCACGCTTTATCCCGCACGCAGCAGGGTAGGCAGAGGGAACCTAGTGTTAAGACACTCTGTTCCCCACTTTCCGCCAGTTTCTGGAGGCATTGCGTGTTGAATGGCGGAACTCAACGCCGCGCTTTCCCCTCAACACCAGAGCGAAGAAATGAAATATATAAATGTAAATAAATATTTCATCTCCTCGAGTGGGGAGCGAACACACAACCAGTCGATTCAATGGCCTGGCCTCAAAGAAATAATACATAAACAAATTTTAGATATTAGGTACGAATATTTCTCTATTTTATACCATATTTAAAAAAGTATACAAAAATTGTACTTTTAGTTACTTCTTATTTAGTCGTAAATGTGCTATAGGTATTTATTTCTTTTAAAAGTTTGCTCAACTTATACCTTTAAATATACAATCAAACAAGTACAAATTGTTATTAATAGGAATAATACATAAACCAATTTTGAATATTACTAAATAAGAAGAGGCCAGTCGTGGCGCAGGAGCACAAAGTGTGACTGTTATAACGGACTGGTTGTGGGTTCGACCCCCCTCGAGGAGATTAAATATTTATTTGTATTTATATTCCCATTTTTTCGCTCTGGTGTCGAGGACAAGCGCGACATTGAGTTCTGCCACTCAACACGCAATGCCTCCAGAATTCGCAAAAAGTGGGGAACGGAGTGCCTTAACACTAGGTTCCCTCTGCCTACCCTGCTGTGTGCGGGATACAGCGTGAAGCTGAAAAAAAATGTGCGATATTAACTTACTTCTTCTAAAAGCTTACTCAACTTATATATAAATAGACAGTCAAGCGATTATAAACAAACCCCCGGGCAGTGAGTTATTCGAAGACTATCTGAATACAGATTAAACAACTTAAATGTATTTGTGTTTGTAAATCGTGACGGTTCACCTATTAAATCTCAATAAGGTTTCAACTTGATACCGAAAAAGGACAGAAAATTTTGAAAAAATATTTGGAAATATGGCTATAAATTCATTTACTTAGTGGATAATTTTTCTTGTTTTACGTTGATATTATAAGCATTTTTTTATCAGCTCCATAAAATATCTCGAATGTAGCATGATAGGCAGAGGGAAAAGAGTGTTAAGTCACTCCGTTCCCCACGCCTAATTTTCGAGATATTGCTTGTTGAGTGGTGGAAGGCAACGATGCTTTTTCCTTGTTACCAGAGCGAAGAAATGAAAATAATAATTAAAAATTATCCATTTCACCTAGTAGGAATCGAATCTACAACTGTCGCGTTTACACTCTTGTGCCACTGCGTCACGATGGCCTCGACGTATGTATATAAGGGTTATAAACATATGTAATTTGTTTAGAATACAATAGTGGTAAATTTTCATTGAATTATGTTGATATTATAGGCACAAGCGTACGGCTGTAAGTTTGGAGGTCGTTTCCCGCTCGAAGAAATGAAAAATTTAATACTTTCGTGTAGTCACTCTGGTGAGGAGGCAAAGCGCGGCGTTAAGTTCCGCCAGTCAACACGAAATATCTCCAGAATTCAGCGGAAAATCTTCCATTTCCCAATGGAAGTAAAGGGCACAAAATATCTATCACTAGGTTCCCAGGTTCCTTCTGCCTACCCTACTATACGCCCAATACAGCGTAAAGCTAAACAAAATATGTAAAATTGATCTTTCAACATAAATATTGAAAGAGCAAACTTCTTATGATTGCGGATTTCAGTTTCAATCCTGGTCGACATTGATTTTTGTTACTCTGGAGCATTATTTGATCCATCTCGGGGTTTATTAGCTGTTTATATCACGAGGACAGATAAAACCTCAAGGGGAATGTTCTGTACGCACATAAAACGATATCTTTGTAAGTGAATGTCACTAACAAAGATTGAAAATACATAATATTTTATGAAAGTTCTTGAGACCTACAATTTAGCGTTATAAATAAATCAAAATCAGCTTCACGCTGTATCCCGCACACAGCAGGGTAGACAGAGGGAATCTAGTGTTAAGACAGAGGGAATCTAGTGTTAAGACACTCCGTTCCCCACTTTGTGCCAAATTCTGGAGGCATTGCGTGTTGAGCAAAACTCAACGCCGCGCTTTGCCTCGACACCAGAGCGAAGAAATGGAAATATAAATTTAAGTAAATATTTCATCTCCTCGAGTGGGGATCGACTCCACAACCAGTCGGTTTTGCAGTGACACTTTATACCGCTGCGCCACGACTGGCCTGACTTATTTGATTTAGCGTTATAAAGTATTTTTTTATTATTTGTTATTTATTTATTTCTTTTTCTTATTCAAAAAATGCTAAGCATCGTATTTTAATATGTTCATATTAAAATATCGATTGTTTGCCAACGATCGATCGACATTTTGATTCATCACAATATGTAATATGTGACAAGATTTTTACCGTCTTTCTTTTATCTTTATTCTGAATTTAGGAGAATAGATAAAGACAACTTAGTATAAAGTGTCTCCAATAGATTAATACATAAAAAGTAAAGATTAATACATATACGTATTTTTTTCCACTCTTTTTCAACTTAACTCTGTGTCAGTGTAACATACACATTACGGGGTAGGCAAAGGGAACCTAGAGTAAGGACACTCCGCTCTCCACTTTCCGAACTATTAAGGCATTGCGTGTTGAGTGGCGGAACTCAATGCCGCGCTTTGCCTTGTCACCAGAGAGAATAAATGAAAGTATTAATAAATAATATTTAAATCCCCCGAGTGGGGATCGAAGCCGCGACTGTTGCGTTAACAATCATACTATCGTGCCACTGCGCCACAACAGCCCCATTATATAAATTAATATGATGTGCAACATAACTCTACCAGTTTTTACTTGCATTGCAATTTACATCATTCAAAGCGTTTTTTACAAATTTCTCACGAACTCATTATATAAAAAGGGTTATCGTTTGTTTCAAATAACCCATCTGTCGTAACCGTGACGTACAACGTGTTACAATAACACTGTCTTATTTACGACTCCTGTCAACGGTGGCTGTGTTAAACAACGCTAGTTATATCTATAGAAATGGCCTCGACTGATGAGTAATTAGGCTTCTGCTTAATGTATGTATGTGAATCACTATATTGTTTGGAGGTAAATGTATAGTAATATTAACTTTTTTTTTCGGTTCCTGCTGTATCCCGCATATGGTGTAGACGGGGGGAACCTAGTGTTAAGACACTCCGTTCTCCTAAATGACTTTCGAACACACCGCCGAATTTTCGAGGTGTTGCGTGTTGAGTAACAGAACACAACGCCGCGCTTTTCGCCTTGTTACCAGAGCGACGAAATTTAGATAATAAATATTTCCTTGAGTGGAAATCGAACCCACAAACTGCCCCAAAAAATTCATAATGAACTTTGAAAATTAGAACGAAAAGAAATTTACTACCACAGTATTGACGTGCGGTCAATGATTATTTAGAGTAAAGACGGTTTCACATATATTTTGCGTGAGTCACACTTAGTAAATGCACTTCAGGTGTTATATTAAAATCTAGAAAGCTTTTCGTTACAATCTAAATAAATACGTATAATTTTTTTATCGTATATTCAATATAACTAAACATTTATCTAGTGAATTTTTTTATTTGTCTTTTTTGTTTAATAATAACAAATTTTAATTAAAAAATAATTTATTGCGTCCAACCGATTTGGCGATAAAAACCTAAATGGTCTCTATACTATAAATATAAATAAAAATAAATCAAATAAGTCAGCTTTATGCTGTATCCCGCACACAGCAGCGTTCCCCACTTTCTGCCGAATTCTGGAGGCATTGTGTTTTGAGTGGCAGAACTTGCGCTTGAAGCGCGAGGAACGGAAGTGTGTTAATGGGAACGGAGATTCTTAACACTAGTTTCCGAGTTTCCCTTTACTATGTGCGGGATGATTTATTGTTAAAAATTTACTTTGATTTTTTAGAAAATATTTCTTAATATTTTTATTTTTTTTTATTAAAATATTAAGAAATAATAATTCATTCCCTCGAGTAGGGATTTATCCCATAACCGTCGTGTTACCAAAGAGAAGAAATAAAAGTATTAATAGTTACAGTCACTTTCTAATAATATTACACTATAATATTATTAAGGTATAGTCGTAAAGTATAGTAGTAAACACATGGCCAGTTGTGTCATAATGACCGTTTGATGAAGACATTTTGGATATAATAACAATATTATATTTGAGGCCAGTCGTGGCGCAGGGGCACAAAGTGTGACTGTAAAGACTGGTTGTGGGTTCGATCCCCACTCGAGGAGATGAAATATTTACTTAAATTGATATTTCCATTTCTTCGCTTTGGTGTCGAGGACAAGCGTGGCGTTGAGTTCTGCCACTCAACAAGTAATGCCTCCAGAATTCGGCAGAAAGTGGGGAACGGAGTGTCTTATCACTAGGTTCCCTCTGCCTACCCTGCAGTGTGCGGGATACAGCGTGAAGCTGATTTTGATTATATATATTTCTTTTAACTTCACGCTGTATCCTGCATATACCAGGGTAGGCAGAGGGGACCGGGAACCCAGTATTAAAACACTCCCTAAAATAATAAAATAATTTAATCCTTAATGATATGTACCATTTATATGTCTACTTAATTTTTTATATGGATAGCACGTAAAGTACCAGTTTTACAAGTCAATTTCAGTAAAACCGTTATCACTTCTGGTGACAATAAAGATGGCGGCGCGCTCGTAAACGCTACTACGGTTTGTTTTTGTGACCCTCTCATCTTAGCGACTCAAATGCTTGACAATTTGCGGTACACTTTAAATGTTGTTTTGGAAATTTCCAAATTTGTTGTTATAACTAAAATTACCACAATAGTAATTAATTTGTTTCAATTCTATAATGAAGTTTTTATATATTATAAAAGATATTATATGTTATTTTAATTTTAATCCTAAAATAAATAAATGTTTTTTGATCAAATTTATTTTCTTAAAAAAAAAGTGCCCAAGAAAGCTATCATTTATCTATGAGGATTTAATCATTACACCATTCATACATATTGACGAATGTTACAATAAAAGTAAATAAAAATAATTTAACCGATTTTACCACTCCCGCACCGCGCTCGCGTCTTCGCTCCTTAAATCAGTTAAACCGTTTCTGAGATAAGCGTCGACTAACAGAAAAACCAACAAACAGACAAAAATTTTAAATATCATTGTTTCTGGTTCTATTATAATATAATACTTTGTTAAATATCCCCAATAATATTTTTTCTAATGAAAATCGAAAATGTCACCCTATAAATAAAATTATCATTTTCATTTTTGAAATCTTAAGTGCGCTGCAAGCATATATTATTTATTAACACAGGAACGTAATTCCTTGTACTTTAAGTACAAATAAATAATTCACAAATTTAAGCGGGCGAAGCCGCGAGCTGGCTACGTATAAAACGATACCCCCCTATCAAAAGATAAACAAATTAGTACCCCCTTCACTTCCAGTTCTCAATCACTTAATAATTTATAACGCAATCGAACAAGATTTGTATTTTGTATTATTAATATGTAATGTTACGTAAGTTAGAACAACGTAGGTAACATATATGTATGTATGTATGTATGTACGTCTTCGTTCAAGAGTTTACCATTTTCATAATTCCCTGATGGTGGAATAGTTTAGTTTATTTGATATTCATAATGTTATATAATCGAGGCAAGGCGCGGCGTTGAGTTCCTAAGCTTAATATGCAATGTTTCCAGAATTCGGCGGAAAGTGGAAAATGGAAGTTTTGATGGGAACGGATTATCTTAACATTAGGTTCCCATATTCCTTCTGCCTACTCTTTGTGCGACATGCAGAGTGAACCTAAAAAAAATACTAAACGCGAGGTATTATTTTCTTTACGTAAAAAAAAATGTATGTTTGTCAGTGCTTTACTTTAATTATATTTATATGTACTATATATATGGTATTTTATGATTTATCAACAATATAAAACCTAGCAGCCGATTTTATGACTACCGAAAGTGAACCTATATCTTTTAAGGGTGCTTTAAGAAACTTCTTTACGGTGTACTTATCTTGGTTTTTAAGTTGGATTTTAAATTGAAGTATGTATATCTTAAAGGAGAGATAGTGCGATGTTAGTTATGTTAGTTGATAATGATTTTGTGTATATAGTATTACTTAGAAAACAATTACTTTAAAGCACTGCAAAGTTTAATTCATAGAAATGGTTTATATTTTCAGTTAAATTCCTATTTCACAGTGATAAACGCATTAAGTTCAACAGGAGTCACAAATTAAATGAAATGAAATGTCCTTTACTCGTCAATCGAGTAGTGTACGTAGGATATTGAAATTATATTTATTGTTATTAGATTTATCAGGTTAAATCTTTTTTTAAGCTTCACGATGTATCGCGCAAATAGCAGGGTATGTGGAGGGGACCTAGTACCAAGATACTCTGTACCTAAGCAAGGAAATGAAAATAATTAATTATCCCCCGAATGGGAATCGAACCCTCAACCGTCACGCCGCGAGGGTCTCTTATAACTTTATACACACACTAATTATATAGTAATTAGTTAATTTATTCACAATTAAAGAGCAAGCTTATAAATAAAAGTATCTTTTTTATAACTTCGTAGACACTCTTGGGAACGTGCGAAAACTTTACTAGCTAACCATACATATATTTATAGTATTGTTACTAAAAACAGTGTAGCAGGGTTGCTCCTTTTCAATTAAAAATAAAATTAGCTTCACGCTGTATCCCGCACACAGCGCATCATCATGGCGCGGAGGCACAAAGTGTGACTGTAAAATTGTCTGGTTGTGGGTTCGATCCTCACTCGAGGATATAAAATATTTATTTACATTTATATATTCATTTCTTCAATCTGATTTCAAGGCAAAGAGCAGCGTCGAGTCCCGCCACTCAACACGCAATGCCTTCAGAACTTGGCGGAAAGGTTCCCTCTGCCTACCCTGCGGGATACAGCGTGAAGCTAATTTAATTTAATTTTTTTAATATACAGGGTGGAAGTGTCAGCACCACATTAAATGAAACCACAGTTTTAACTACTCTATAAAAGCCTAATATAATTCAGAAAAAAATAAATTCCCAAAAATGAAAAAGTTTTTTTTTCAAACAAAATAAATAATAAAATTGTCATTTTAAAACAAAACGCCATTTGTAAGGATGACGCACGCACACATAAACCTATCAAAGGAACACCGCCGCACACGCCTCATTTCGAAATCGAGTCGTATGTATTGCCGATAAAGTTCAAAGTTGTTTAACCTTTAGTAGTATTTTTGTAGTAGTAAGTGTTTATGTTATTAGGATCTATACGTAATCGCGTCCCACGAAATACAGGTATGGATAAAAATCGTGAAATGAAAAAAAAATCCTACGTCCAAACTGTTGAGGCATTTTGATTAATTTCTTTAGGTATAGGTTTGAAATATTTTACCCTATATACTGTTTCCGTAAATGGAGCGCTGCCTCTTCCACCCTGTATATTAAGTGAATATATTATTAAGTGAAGACTTTTAAATTAATAGTATCAAGCGAATCCGGCTTGTCAATTTAGAAGGTAATAAATGAAATTAAAGAGTTTATGAAGCTGGCCAACTTGGGAGAAATAGATAATTGAATTATAAAATAAAAAAAATTAAACGTAGAAGTTTTTAAAAGTCTAACAGGGTTTTAAATACTTTCACTTTTTTACATAAAAAAATCGTGTGAATCGTGGGAGCCCAGAGCGGGTTTTAGTATCTTTAAATATTAGTTTTTATTTGCTTACATTTTTAGCTGAACTGTAATTTTCAGAAATATGTGAAAATAAAAGAAAAGTTATATTGATATATTTAACGTTTTATAATAAACTAGATATTCAGCCGTGGTGCAGAGGCACAGTATTTGACTGTAAATGCAAATGCATTCAGGAAATTACATTGATCTGGTATTTTTTAGGCTTTACAATGTATCCCATAGCAATATAGCCAGCGCAAACCTGGGAACCTAGTGTTAAGACACTCTGTTCCCATTAAATTTAGTACTCATTAAGTTCCCTCTAAAGGCATTGCGTGTTGAGTGGCGGAATTCAACTCCGTGCTTTGTCTCGTTACTAGAGCGAAAAAATGAAAATATTTTATATTTCAATTCCTCGAGTAGGTATCGAACCCACAACCTATCGAGCTTACAGTCTCACGCTTGCGTCCTTTCGCCAGGACTGGCCACAATTCCGACACACCGTTCCCATTAAGTTAAGTACTCATTAAGTTCCTTCTGAAGGCATTACTGATTGAGTGGCGGAACTCAACGGCGTGTTTTGCCTCGTTACTAGAGCGAAGAAATGAAAATGTTAAATATTTCAATTTCTCGAATGTGAATCAAACCCACAACCTGTTCCGACACGACTGGCCTCGATTCAACAACCACTCAAAAATTCATTTAGCAATCTTTTAAGTATTCTTTGTAATGCTAATACAATTTAGGAAAACAATATTTCATCTCGTACATGTGATTAAAAATAATTGATCATAGTCTAAACAAGTATTTATAAGATTTAAATTTGATACGATATTATTCAACAGCGGGTACTGTGTCCCATTCATCTGAACCACCTGCCTACTCACTGGTTCAGTACAAAAGAAGAAATTTTCCGAAAATAATAAAGAAGGAAGTCGCAACAGTGTTTCACCAGATTTGCAAAAGAGGAAACTTTTGTGTAAAATATAATAAGCGAGAGTGGAAAATGAAGTAGCTTAAGCGAATCCAAAATTGAATAATTACTGGGTAAAAAACGATTTTAGCAGTTAGAAATTGTCTGTTTGGGCTCTTGATGTAGGAACTGACAGTTTTGCTTTTGAGTTTTCGCTTAAAACATCAGGGGATGGTGGATGATTGAATTTTGTTTTACTTACAAATATTTATTAGGCTATTTCTAAAATTACTTTATGGCTACCGTAGTAAATGTTTTAGGGAGTATATACATTTTTTTACGATTTGATACGTTCTATCTCGGATGTAGTAGGGTAGGCGGAGGGAATCAAGTGTTAAGACACTCCTTTTCCCATTTTCAGCCGCGTTCTGGAGGCATTGCGTGTTGAGTGGCGGAATTTAACGCCGCGCTTTGCCTCGACACCAGACCGAAGAAATGAAAATATAAATGTTAATAAATATATCATTTCCTCGAGTGAAAATCGAACCCACAACCAGTCGATTTTACAGTCACATTTTGTGGCCCTGTACCACGACTGGCTTCATGATAATATTAATAAATAATTATACATTCCCTACAGTGGGGATCGAACCCACGACCGTTTACAAACATTTACAAATTCACGCTTGTGCTACCACGATGATGGCCCCATATTGTACAGATTTTGCGAATTTTTTTTTGCGGTAAATATTTTTAACATAGTGAGATCGAACCGAGAACGAATCATCACTGGCACTATACTATAGTGTGTATCCTCTCTAATTTAATACACAATTACAACAGAAGCTAACCGGAAAGATATAGAAACAAAAAAATTGAAAACTAATAAAAAACGGCCGCCGTGGCCCAGGGCCACAAGGATGTAATTATAACGCGACGGTTGTGGGTTCCACCACCACTCGGAAAATTGAATTATTATTTATTAATATTTTCGTTTCGGTGTTGAGTTTCGCCACTCAACACGCAATGCCGTGAAAAATCCGAAAGTGGGGAATGGAGTGTCTTAATACTAGGTTCCCTTTGCCTATCCTGCTATATACGGCATGTAGCAGAATAGGCAAAGAGAAAGCGGGAAGTTGATTTGATTTAATTTATTTAATTAAAAAAATGGAATACGACATAGAGACTAATAATTATATTAGTTTCTATGTCGTCGCTAAAATTTTCATTATTTCTCTTCACAAGGTATCCGACATCAAAAGATTTGAATGTTCAATTACGCGGATAACTTTTATGGGTTGGCCTTTGTACGCTCATACCTGAGTAAAGGTAGTCGTAAACTATGGCTGCTTCCGGCAGACGTCGTCAAGGCGACGCTTCGTTCAATACAAAAACTGTTCTAATGTAATTTATGAAATATTTTTATATATTTTGCTTATTAAGATAGAAGATAGATGTTAGATATCGTCATAGAGGAGGGGTACAAGCGTGTGACTATAAACGCGACTGGTTGTGGATTCGATTCTTACTGGAGGAAATGAAATATTTAGGTGATATTTACTTTTTTCGCTCTGACTTCAAGGCAAAGGGCGGCGTTGAGCTCTACGCTCCGTCGACACGTCAGTCGACACGCTCTGCCTCTGGAATTCGGCGGAAAGCGGGGAAACAGAAGTGTCTTAATGGAGTGTACATTAGGTTCCCAGGTTCCTTCTACGTACCTTGCTATGTACAGAATATAGCGAGGTTATAAAAAAAACTCGAGTGATCATCGCAATAATATTGAAATTACTTTTTTTTTTCTCTATCTAATAAAGTTTTCAACACGGATCATATATAAAGAACGGAGTGTCTAAACACTATGTTCTGACTGCCTACTCTGCGATACGTAGAAGATGTGTGAAGCTAAGTGTAAAGGCAAAAAAAATGTACAAGCTTACTGAAATTAATTTTGGCAAGGGTGGGAATAATTATATTTTCCTCGTCGTTTAACAAGCTTTTACGAATTTGCTGCTCATTTCCGTTCACAAATAACATTATTACTACGTTATATTTGGGAAAAAATTATTGATATTTTTAATAATAATAATAATAATATAGAGGCCAGTAGTGGCGCAGGGGCACAAAGTGTGACTGTAAAATCGACTGGTTGTGAGTTCGATCCCCACTCGAGGAAATTAAATATTTATAACATTTTTAAAGTGATATTCCAAATTTTCATTTATTTAGAAAACGTATAAAAAATTTAACGTAGCAGGACTCGAACCCGCGCCTCCTGGAAACCGACCAGGCGCTTTATACGCTGGTTACAAGTTATTCATGTTGTTAGCATCTCTGTAGGGATTTTTATACGTTTTCTAAATTAATATTTTTCTTTCCTAAGTGTGGAATAACACTTTAAAAATGTTAAAAATATTTAGGAGGCAAGAAAGCGGCGTTGATTTCCGCCTCTCAACACTCAAGGTCTACAGTATGCGATGTAAAATGGAGAACGGAGTGTCGTAACACTAGGTCCAATCTGCCTACTTTTCTGTATACAGAGTGAAGCTGATTATTAAAATTATTTTTTTATTTATAATCTAATAGCTGTTAGCTTACAATACATTTTATAATAGTTGATTGAAATATTGTAGAAGCTTCCTTACAAGGAAAACTTTAATGGGATATATTTATATTTAGTGTTTTTAAGTTTGAAGTATATTGAAATATTCAACAAAGTAGCACAACGAGAAGATCAGGTTGTTTCCAAATGGTAAACTAGATACTAAGCTTTTATAAACTAGTTATTTACTTTGTAGCTAACGTAAAACATTATTATATTTTTGGTACAGTTTTGATATTTTATTTTTAAAAATAACAAAGTTGAAAACTATTTAGTTGTATTACAAGTTGATAAATCAATTTTCATAATTCATATTTTGAAATTTGCGTTTATTAAAAATAATAATATTTTTTTTTAGCTTCACGCTGTATCCCGCATATAGCAGGGTAGGCAGAGGGAGCCTGGGAACTTAGGGTTAGGACACTTCCGTTCCACACTTTCCGCTGAATTTTAGGAAGCATTGCGTATTGAGTGGCGGCACTTAACGCCGCGCTTTGCCTCGTTAACAGAACGAAGAATTTTCAATTGCATTCAATAAAAGTTTCATTTCGTCGAGTCAGAATTGAACCCACAACCTATGGCGTATACAGCCGTACGCTTGTGCTTGAGACGATTCTGTTATAAGTGATTCTGGTATGTGAACTTATAACAAAATAAAATTAAATCCACTTTTTATAAACCATATAATAATAGAAAACAACCATTAACTTACAGTTTCAATATTTTTTTACGAACAATTTTCGAACAAAAAATATTAGCCCAGAAGCAACGCGAGATAAAAGACTATTCAGTATTTTCAATTTAACACATCCAGACGTGCGCTCAGCACGTTGTACTACTGTGTTATTTCGGTCAAACTTTTATATACTTTTATGTGAACATTGTTAATTTAAACTTCAAAATTATTAAAAAAAATGGAAATCAAAGAAAATATTCGTGTTGTAAATATACATATGATGCTTGAAGCCTGTCGTGGCGCAGAGGCATAAGCGTTCGACTGTAAACGAGACAGGTTGTGGGTTCGACTTTCTCTTGGTGCAATGAGATATTTAAGTTTCCTCGCTCTGATCAAAGGCAAAGCGTAGCGATGAGTTATAGTTCCATTATGAGTGGTGGAACTCATCGCTGGGTGTTGAGTGGCGAAATTGTGATGGAAGAAATAAAAATATTAAATATTTATTTTCTTTGAATCGAACCCAAAACTTGTCGCGTTTCACGCGCTTGACCTCCTGCCCCATGACTGGCCTCAGTGTAGTTTTTGAAAATAGTGAAAACGATTTAACACAAAATTATCGATTTTCATATATATTTAACATATATTTAACATGTTTAGGTTATATGCTTAACAAAGCACATGTCAACGTCTTGAGAAAACATGAAATACCAGAAATGGTCTTCACATACAATGTCAGTCTCGTCCCAGTTTCACCAGTAAACATTGTAAGCCGCCTTCCATCTTCCTGCGTAGCGGAAATTGTCATATGTGATACGATTGGCTATAGTATTGCCGTGACGCTCATGGAAGGAGCGATAGCGGTTTTTATTTAATATTCGTATTATTAAGTTTTTTTTAGGTTCACGGTTTTTAGGGCCGAGGGAACCTAGTGTTAAGACATTACGTTCCCCATTATTCATTCAATTTTTGAGACATTGCGTATTTAGTGGCGAAACTTAATGCCGCGCTTTACCTTGACACCACACCAGAGTGAAGAAAATATTAATAAATAATAATTAATTTCCCAGTCACACGCTTGTGCCCATGCACCACGACGGACTCTTCTGCTGTCTTTTATTTAATTTCATGTAGGTTGTATTTCTATCGCCGGAACCACGATGGCTAATGTGGGAGGTTAAAACTTAAAGAAAACTAAAAAAATAGACTAACTGTATAGTCTTGCACTTGTGTTTTTTATTTTCAAAGAGATTCAGGAACAGTATGCTCCAGTTCGATATTTCATTTTATAAATGAGCAGCAGTTTTTTCACTTATAATTTACTTTTTAATACTTATAAAAAATAAATTTCCAAATCTGAATGACGTTATCAAAAAAGTTGATTATTTTGGACAAAAGAAAATACTTCTCGTTATATTTAACTGAATATTTTCAATGAAATTGTATCAAAAGTACTAAATAACACCAACATCACTATCTTATACGAAATGCGAGTTAAAAGCCAATTGATAACGCAATTCGTATAATGCCAAAATACACATACTTGTAAATGCCGTATTTCCTTACATTTTGTTTTGGTTTTTGCAATGATTTATTTAGATTGAAGCCGTCGTAGCACAAGAGCACAAGGGTGTGACTTTAATGCAACGGTTGTTGGTTCGGTCGCCACACGAGAATATTAATTATTATTTATTAATAATTTCTTCGCTCTGACACCAAGGCAAAAGCTCGGCGTTGAGTTCCGTATCTCAACACGCAATGCCTCAAAAAATTCGGCGGAAAGTGTTGAACGGAGTTTTTTAACATTAGGTTCTCTCTGTCTACCCTGCTTATAACTGATGCGTATAACAGGATATAGCGTGAAACTCCCAAACGTGATTTAGTTTAATCTTATATTTATATTTTTTATTCAACTTAATATACCAGTACGATATTACAGTCATAAATGAGCAGCAGTTTTTTAAAATTAATTAAGTAAACATAGTTTAATTTATATTTCTTTTAATACTTATTATATACGCTCTGGTGTCGAGGCAAGGCGCGGCGTTGAGTTCCGACACTCAACACACAATGCCTAGTGTTAGTGTAGAGTTCGGCGGAAAGTGTGAAGTGGAGTGTTTTAACACTAGGTTGCCTCTGTCCACCCTGCTGTATACAGAATACAACGTGAAGCTGAAAAAAAAATTAGAAATGAGCCAAATTTAAACTCATACAATCCTCAACACATCATAAAATCAAGTGTTAAATGTGCTTTGACGTAAACAGAAAAGCTGATAATCTTGAAAAAAAAAGTACTCCTTGTTATATTCAACAGAATATTTCGAATGAAATTGTATCAAAGGTAATAAATAACATCGACATCAGTATCTTACACGAAATACAAGTTAAAAGCCAATTGATAGCACAATGTGTACAATGCCAAAATACACGCACTCGTAAATGACGTATTTATTTATATTTTCTTTTGATTTATGCAAAAAAAATAAAAATAAATAAATAAAAAAAATATATTTAGATATTCCAGTTTCTTACAGAATTTTTCCCTATTTAATTTATATCACTAGTTTATTGATATTATATACCTATTATTTTTTCAGTTTTATACGTGGTCCCGTATATAGTAGAGTGGGCAAAGTTAAATTTTGTAGTACTATGTTTTTTCTTTTCTCCTGAACTCTAGTAATCACGTGACACTTGACGTCGCGCCTTGTTTTGATAGAGCCTTGTTTTGATTTAAGCGTTAAAATATTTACTATCATATTGATGGAAAATGAATTTGCTAAATTGTTTAATAAATGCTAGCAGCACATCGCTTTAGATTTTTTTAGTTTTAAAAGTAATTTGGGGGCTAAAAAATATTTTGTGTACCTACTACCAACCTGTTGTACTCATACCTGTTACTATTAGAAACCAAAATAAATATATGAATACTTATTTAGAAAACGTATAAACAAACAAACGTGGAGAACGTATGGCTCGGTGGTCAGAGCGTCAGGTCGGTTTTCAGGAGGCGCGGGTTTGAGTCCCGCTACGTTCAAATTTTTATACGTTTTCTAAATAAGTATTTTTCTTTCCTAAGTGTGGATTAACACTTTAAAAATGTTAAAGATAAATATATGAAACCAAAATAAATATATTGAATACATTTTATATAAAAGTAAAGAGTTTATTAAGGTGACTATGTGATGACTATATCAAGCTTAGTTCATTTGGTTGATCACGCTCATATCTCAGTAACTATTAGTTCGAATTGTATTATTTGTATAGGAAAGCCCATTCATCCAGAAGAGCTGAAGCTAAAGCCACGGGTAAAAGCTAGTTTACTATAGACCAGGAAAGCAAAATTAAAAAATCTGGCTCTACCTATCTAAAAGCATCGTGTTACTTGGGCTTAGCTTTATGGATTTATTTCTGGGTTAATAAAAGTATTTATGTAAACTTTTTAATTTGTTTTATTTGATATTTAGGAAAAACTTTACATGCCAATATCCTGAAAAAAGTCAAATCTCATATAATATGGGGAAAATTTGTTGAAAATGAACTCCTCAATTAATTATTTTAATTTTGTCTATCAACCTAGATGATGATCACAAAGTGTGACTGCAAAATCGATTGGTTGTGGGTTCGATCCCCACTCGAGGACATGAAATATTTATTTAAATTTATATTTTCATTTCTTCGCTCTGGTGTCGAGGCGAAGCGCGGCGTTGAGTTCCGCCACTCAACACGCAATGCCTCCAGATGTCGGTGGAAAGTGGGGAATGGAATGTCTTAACACTAGGTTCCCTCAGTCTACCCTGCTGTGTGCGGGATACAGCGTGAAGCTGATTTTTTTTAACCTAGATGATATTTCCTCAAATTTTTGAGGCATAAGTCCTCGTTATGAAAATATAAAATATCTCATCCGATCCGAGTGGAAATCGAGCTACAGGCGTCGCTCTTACAGTAACACGCTTGTGCTCCTATGAGCTGCGCACCGAAAACCGCATTTATTTATCTAATAAACCTAATTGCTTTTGTGTTCTAATTATGTTTTCAGAGCTAAGTGCGCCATTACTGCTTATTAATTTCAAATATGAATTATTTTTATATATGTAAATGTATTTTCTATTTAGTCTGTCTGTGCTCGGAGGTCTTTAAAATGATTAAAATGTAAGGTTTTTTGTTTTACAGCTATTAGGTTTAGGCAGGATCTAGGCAAAACCTAATTAATATTATAGATAAACTGATATAGAATCCTAGTATTTTATAATACTAAACTATAAGACAAAAATAAATACCGACTTGACAAAGGTGCATTTTCTATCATTCCTATGTTATAAATCCGTGTCTCGCACACATCAGAATAGGCAGTGTTAACACTTTCCATTTTTCACCCGAAGAAATAAAAATAGTAAATATTTAATTTCCTCGAGTGGGGTCGACCCCCAACCAGTCGCGTTTACAGCCACACTTGTTCCCCTGCGCCACGACTGGCCTCAATTAAAATAAAATTCATTAATCAGCTTCACGCTGTACGCTGTATCCCGCACACAGCAGGGTAGGGAGAGGGAACCTAGTGCTAAGACACTCCGTTCCCCATTTTCTGGCGAATTTTGGAGGCATTGCGTCTTGATCGGCAGAACTCAACGCCGCGCTTTGCTTCGACACCAGAGCGAAGAAATGGAAATATAAATTTCAATAAATATTTCATCTCCTCGAGTGGGGATCGAACCCACAACCAGTCGGTGTCACACTTTGTGCCTCTGCGCCACGACTTGCCTCAATTGAACATTAATGTTCAATTTATCGTATAGACCAAATACATTTCACAGAACCATCATTCCATTTATTTGTCTAAAAAGCATCAAACATCAGATTTGACCATCCAATCTCACTTCGTAGTTATAGAGAATGTACGGAAATATTAAATTTTCGTCAACGAATACAACGTGTCGGTCCCAAATTGCGTTACCGACGCTCTCGGTTCGGTCGTTCGTAATCGAGGGATAGTGATTCTGTCATAAAGCGTTGGTTGTGCTTTTGTTGCTTTTTTATTTTATGGAGGCCAGTCGTGGCGCAGCGGCACGAAATGTGACTGTAAAACCGACTGGTCGTGGGTTCGATCCCCACTCGAGGAGATGAAATATTTGCTTAAATTTATATTTCCATTTCTTCGCTCTAGTGTCGAGGTTAAGCTGCGTTGAGTTCTGCCACTCAATACGCAATGCCTCCAGAATTTGGCAGAAAGTGGGGAACGGAGTGTCTTAAAAATAGATTCCCTCTGTCTAACGCACAGCAGTGCGTGGGATACAGCGTGAAGCTGATTTAATTTTAATTTGATTTTATTTTAATTCAATTTTATGGAGAAAAATACAGTTTATTTATTTATGATAGGAATTTGAAATATTTTTGGTAGAAATTATATATATTTTTTTATATACAACAAATAAAGCCTTATTTTGTTAATCTGTGTCTTTTAAATCAATATAAGTAAGCCTGCGAAATTTTCACAGAATATTAAATTATATAGAGAATATTATTTTTCTATCATAACAAAAATGTCGATTAAATTATTGGGATTCCTGTCAAGAAATTCTCTGTTGTGGTCGGAATTTAAATGACATCAACTTTAGTTTTATTTAGTGTTGGAAATGATTAAATATAAAATTACAAATATTACACCCAAATCCTATGAGTTATTTCATTTTAGAGAATATTTCAATTAGAGAAGAGAGAAAAGAAAAACTATATATAATTTATATAGAAACTATATCTACAGTAAAATTGGGCCCCCATTGTGGAATTAGAACCTACAATTACAGCGAAAAATTACAATACGCGTCATCTGAGCAAAAGTGTCCTTTTCACATAATGCAATTTACATTACATGCCATGTGGATTATTTTAAAGAAACTTTTGCTTCTGCGGTTTTTACAAATGACAGACTCGTTTAATCTAATTTTACTCAACCAAAAATAATTTAATCAGTGAACGAATCTGTTGAAAATTAACAAATTAATTCCGTCATCGTCGGCGGATGACAATTAACCAAAATCTTTACTTAGATTAATCAAATAATATGTTTAGTTACATTTTTTTTGTACATAAATATCTCATCTTTCATATATTATGATAGAGCCCTTTAAACCTACACTTGGGTCACCAGTCCCAGGCACTGCTCTGAGCTCATAATCCTCCTAGGTGATGGACGCACTGACTCCATGGAATACAAAGTAGTTTCTTAATATATTAACCAAAATATTTACTTAGACTATCTTTACGTAGATTAGTTTTAGTAATAGTTTTCTGTGTCGTGGTTAGTGGTGTGTGATTATAAACGCAACGGTTGTGGGTTCGATACCCACTCGAGGTATTGCATTATTGTCGATTTTTTGTGCTTACATTGAATTGAGCGATATGGCCAATAAATATTTTATTTTTCAAATAGTTAATATATATTATTACCTAAGTATTTCTATTTTTTGTTCATAAATAAAGCAGTTTTAAAATTATTATGATGCCATTGTCTTAATTCTAAATTTACTCTGAACCAACCCTTACTGAACTAAAAAAAAACAAGATCGTTTTTAAGCCCGGAATCTCAGGTTTCATATAAATAAAATTGAAAAAATTTGTACTGTAATAAATTATTTCAAAAATTCTTTACACAAATCCGTTCTCATATAAATACCAACATGTTGACTGTACGCTTTTAAAAAAACGGTAGTGTTTACTCATTAGAATTTATTATACACATTGGTTTGTCTGTGGAGAATAATTTTAGCATCTGTATAACAAATGGTCTTTTCGTTTCAATCTGTAATAATAGTAATGATGTAGCACTTGAGATTCACGCTTTATCACGCATATAGTAGAGTATCGAGTGTTAGGATAACTTATTTTATTTTATCATAAATAAGTAATATGTATTTATATTTGAAATAATTTCTATTTTTTGAAGAATTTGAGGAAAAGTGAGGAACGGAAGTGTCTCAAATCTCAATGTGGGACGGAGTATATTAACACTAGGTTCCCAGGTTCCCTCTGCCTACACTGCCTATGTGCAGGGTGCAGTGTGAAGCTAAAAAAAATATTTCTCAGGTCTGGTAAGTGGACGCGCGGTGTTGGCTTAAATATTTAAATTGACAAAAAGAGGAATTGAAATGTCTTAACGATAAGTTTTTTTTTCTGATTTTAATCTGAATGGAGGTACGGAATGGAGGGAGATGTTTACGAGTTTTTTTTCAGCTTCACGTTGTATCCCGTATAATGCAGGGTAGGCAGAGGGAACCTAGTATTAAGAACCTGTTAAGATTGACCGATTTCCACTTTCTGCCGAATTCTGGAGGCATTCCGTGTTGAGTACGCACTCAACGCCGCGCTTGTCCTCGACACCAGAGCGAAGAAATGGAAATATAAATTTAAGTAAATACTTCATCTCCTCGAGTGGGGATTGAATCCACAACCAGTCGGTTTTACAGTCACACTTAGTGCACCTGGGCTACAACTGGCCTCAACGACAAGTTTTATATGGTTAGTTAAAGTATGTAGATATTTTGATTGCAAAAATTACTAGTTATGTGATTCTAATAATATGTTTAGTAATATTTTTTTTGTACATAAATATCCCTTATTTCATATATTATGATAGAGCCCTCTAAACCTACACTTGGGTCACCAGACCCAGGCACAGCTCTGAGCTCATAATCCTCTTCGGCGATGGAAGCGCTGACTCCATGGAGTACAAAGTAGTTTCTTCTATGTCGTGTCTATAGTGGATTAATTTGTATTATTCAAGAGATCAGCTAGATTAGCTTCACGCTGTATCCCGCACACAGTGTAACTGATATCCCAAACTCCTTTGAAAATATTATTTAATAAATAATGCCTTGGCTCGTGATGTGTCTAGTGGTTAGAATCGTCTATAGTTGTGATCGTGGAGAACCCAAAATCTTTTAGAGATTCAGAGGTAACAGTGTTAAGAATTTTACATTATGCCATTAGAAGGTATCGCTTTAATAAGATATTTGCCATCAGAAGTTGTTCCTGTGTTAGTTATTTAGATAACTGGAAACTCGACAATATGACATTGTCATAACTCAAGGCTCGTCCGAAGAAATGCCAAGAGCGCGTCCTATCTTCCTCTCCACTATAACTGCAAACTAGTCATAATAAAAGGAAGAAAGAGTACGGGCACCGCCCCGCCCCTACACCGTGAGTTCCGACCAGACCGCAGCTTTACAGTCATCGTTGAACCCTCCGAGACGTTTGTGTGTGATCTTTCCGAAGGTACTTGTTACGCTTGTTTATATTAAGATTGTATTAGAATGGTGATTCGTGATGTTGATTGATTTGTGAGATCAATATAAGTCGATGGAACGAACGCACTACCGCAAGGCGGCCGATATGTTAAATAAACGCACGGCACACACCCCACAGTCGTGTCTCGAACCGTAGGCGGACACTACTACATACACCAGAGTTCCAGGACATAAAATAGCACCACACACCCGTATGAGGGCGGACACTACTACATACACCGGAGCTGGGACATAAAATAGCACCACACACCTACTAGTCGTATACCAAGTCGTAGAAGTGGTATATAATATGTCAATGACCAACGC